>JAEPBF010000186.1:0-65094 GCA_019739055.1 Passiflora organensis | reverse complement strand
GAATCTAAGAGACTTCCAATGTCATTACGTAAGTTGCTGAAGGAAGCCCTTCACCTGGGATTTAAAGATTTCAATGGTTCAACAGGGCCACTATGGCTTGTGAATGGATTGACACCCTATGCCGAGTGTTCTTGTTTCTGCGCATCTTTGATGATGACAAGGTTGTCATTGTCACTTTCCTACTCGAAGGAGAAGCCCTTGCATGGTGGACAGTCGTGAGTTCGCGGTTCGGGGATCATTTGCTTACATGGGAGGAATTCCAGCAGGAATTCGACAAAAGGTTCTGCACCTATTCCACAAAAACGAGTAGCGACAAGCCTTCTATAAGCTTGAACAAGGCACCCGTTCGGTGCTAGAATATGAGAACGAATTGAGGAAATTATCTCGATTTGCAGTAGAGGAGGATTGTTCACCGTATCACCTTGCGATACGATTCCATAATGGGTTGAGTACTGAGCTCAAAACCATTGTTGGTACAGCACCTGTGCAAAATTTGCAAGAATTATTTGTTGCTATGACTGAATCAAAAAAAATCTTGCCAATCAGGAAACGAACAGCAACAACTAGCTACGGACCTTTCAGGTAAGACCCAAAGTTCAATTGGCGTACGGGACCCTATCTATGAGACCCCTAATTTTTAGTCTTAGAAGTCCAGAAACCAATACAGGTGAAATGATAGTTTTAACCCTGAAAAATAGATGTGTGATGGCCAAAAATGGTATGGAATGCCTAGTAATCATTTTTGTTTTCATTTCCCTTTGATTTGGGTCCCTATTGGTATATAATTACTTTAGGAGATAAAATTTCTAAAATTTAAGGAAGGATAATTCTAGAATTTAATTCTGATAATTATCTTACCTTATCAAGCCTTTAAAGTAGGGAAAATTCATCTCATAAACACCCTATACAAAGAGGTAGCTGGCCCCACCTATATCTCACATTAGAAACACACAAAATTCATTAAACATCAAACCCTACACCTCCCTATTGCTGCTGAAATATCCTTGACCTTGCATAACTATGTTATCCTTTGTTGGAATTCTGCAAATAATAACTTGTTGGAAAGCGCTCCTCATCCTCTATCTAAGTATCTTAGGTTGGTCATCAGAAGGTTAGTTTTTCTCTGTCGTAATTCATTGGTTTTGGTGCCAAACCTATGTGATTCTTTCTTCAATTGATTTCTATTGTTGTTCCTTTTGTTTGTATAATTGTTTTGCATCCATTAATGTTGTAAAATCATGAATTCATCCTTTGAATCTTCCCTATATATAAAATCGGCATGCCTTACTCTTTTTCCCTATTGTGCCAGTTTTGATCAATTAATTAACTTGCAAATTTCTGATCTTGTTCCTTTTGTTTGTATTTTTTTAACACCTAATCCTTCCTTGTTAACATGAAATCACAACCCTTACACCTTGTTAACATGAAATTATAATTTTCCTTATGCCTTGTCTTTAGTGTCGCAATTTGCATCATTAATTGGGATAGTAGTTCAGGTTGAATCTTGTTAAATTCTTGGCTATCACATTACACATCCAAGGAGGAGGCACCTGCTATATCTGATCACTAGTTTCTGATAGATTTGGTGAGTAGAATTGGCAAGGAAATATGGTATTTACTTGGTTATTGAGTATGCATGCTTAGTTTGGTTTTTTCTTTACTTTATGATGTTATATGTAGTTCAGATCTCTTAAATATAGGCAGAGGAATAACTTATTGTTCAAAGACAAGAGAGGTAGGATCTATGCCTCATCGGTTTCTCCAAAAATCATTGTTGTTTGCTGGTTGATTTTGGTACCTATATTTGTAATATTGTATGCGCAAATGTGTGAGATGGTGTATATATAAGTTACGGATAGATTTGAGGCTTATCTAGGCTATACCGAATCCCTTAAGATAGGTTATGAGTCCCTAGCTTGCATATGTTGTGTGTGGGTGTGTACGCATGTCCCTCTCTACAAACCCAAAACCAACAAAGGGTAGTAGGTGGTGGTTCGAATCCGAGTGGTAACGTGCCAGGGATTAAACGTGTTATACTGGGCCTTGAGCCAGAGAGATTCGTTGCTCTCCCCAGACATTATCTGATATATGAGCTGGACATTTGTTGCTCCACGTTGTTCCTCCATGGTGGGTGTCTTCACAATATAAGTCTTTCGCTGATGTTTTCTTTCACACCGTATAAACTAGAAATTCATTAATGTATAAGCATGCTCAAACCTTTAAATAGCATATGAATCAACCAATAAAATTGACAGTTAGGTGACTTGAGCCTTGTGGGATTCAAATAGGACCTTGTGAGGGTTTATTTGGGTTTCACGTTGGTAAGGTTCGTAATAGGTTGGGTTTGGGTCCATAAAGGAATTGGTAAAGAAATAGGATGTTTACTTGATTATTGAGTATGCATGCTTAGTATAGTTTTGTCTTTGCTTTAAGATGTAATAGGTGGATTGGATCCCTTGAATAAAGGCAAATGAATAGTTTCTTGTTTAGAGATAAGAGAGGTAAGATCTATGCCTCATCGGTTTTCTCCAAAGATCCTTATTATTTTCTTGTTGTTTTCAGTGCATATACTTGTTGATGGTTATATGCGGATATGTTGGATGGTGTAAGTATGAATTGCGAATTGATTTGAGTATCACTTAGGCCTTATCGAACCTTTGATATAGGTTATGTGTGCCTAATTTGCATGTGTTGTGTGTATTGAACATGCTGAATATGTTCTGACATGTTTGAGGATGCCTTGTTGTGGTATTGTGCCTTGTACTTTCTTTGTGAGTTTGTACGTGTTTGTGTGTCAAAATCCTTTTTTGGTGGCTATTTAGGGTAAGCACTGTCAGAACACAATTAGCTTATTCAATTCACATATCATATACAATTCGGACACTCAAAACCTAACTTAAGTGTTCGGTATAGCCTATAGGATTCATATCTCAATCCGCAATTCTTGTGCATATCCTACAATCAATTTGTATGCAATAATAACAAGGACATGCACCGAAAACAACAAACAAACGGCATCTCTGGAGAAACCGATGAGGCATAGATCCTACCTCTCTTGTCTCTGAACAAAAAGCTATTCCTTTGCTTTTATTTTATAATTTCGAACCACCTATAGTATGCATACTCAATAACCAATAGAATACCCTATTTCCTTACCAATTCTACTCACCAAATCTATCAGCAACCAGTGGTCAGATGCCGTAGGTGCCTCCTCTTTTGATGTGTGATGTGATAGCCAAGAACTTAAAAAGATTCAACCTGAATTACCACCCAATTTAACTATGTATATTTCGTCGTTAAGCATAGGACACAAGATAGTTTGCGATTTCATGATAGGAAGGTGTAAAAGTTGCGATTTCATGATAGCAAAGAGGGATTAAGTGTTTATAACTTATACAATCAAAAGAAGCAAGATCGGAATCCAATAGGTTCATCAATTGATCAAGATAGGCAACAATAAAGCAAGGGTAGGCCATACTGATTTCATGTATAGAAAAGATTCAAAAGATGAATTCATGATTTTATAATAAAAGTAGATGCCAAAGATGAATTCATGATTTTATAATAAAATCAATTGAAGATAGAATCACACAATCTTGAACCCTAATCCCGTCGAAATTCGATTTATCTTATGATAAAGAAACTCTAACCTCATGATAAGAAACCAAATATTCCTGAAAAGAGGATGAATAAAGCTTTCGAACAAGTTATTATTCGCAAGAATCTGACAAAAGATGAGAGAGTTATGCTATTTTGAAGTTTAAGCAGATTTTCGCAATTTTACTGAAAATTGATTTAACTTTTAATAAAGAAAAAAATAACCTCAAAATGAAAAAAAAATAATGGTTGGAAAGAAGATGAAGAGATCTTTCCAACAAGCTATTATTCGCTAGAATCCGACAATGGATAAGAGAGTTATGTTGAAGTTCAAACAGATTATGGCAATTCCACCGAAATTCGATTTAACTTTTAACATAAAAAAATCTAACCACCAATCCAAAAACAAAAGATAATTTAAAGAAGATGAAGAGATCTTTCCAAGAAGCTATTATTCGCAGGAATCCGATAAACGATGAGAGAGTTATGATTGTTTGAAGTTCCAGCGGATTTCAGTAGAAATTGAGAGGTGTAGGGTTTTTAGGTCTTACGAATTTTGTGTATTTTCTGTATAAAATTTTTTTGTGGATGAATTTTTATTTATATAAGGTGGTTATGGAATTAAAATCCCTACCTTAAAGGCTTAATTAAAATAAGATAATTATCAGAATTAAATTCTGTAATTATCCCCCCTTAAACTTAGGATTTTTATTTCCTAAGGTAATTATCAATCAATAAAGAATCAATTTAAAGAGAATTAATGCCATAAATAATTACTAGATATCCCTTACCAATTGCAGCCATCACACATCTTTTTCTTTAGGGGAAAAATGATCTTTTTCATCTGTACTGACTTCTAGACTTCTAGGACTCAAAATTCAGGGTCTAACATCCTCCCCTCCTTAAAACAATTTCGTCCTCGAAATTTTAGCACAAGTACCTTAGCAAGCAGGTAAGGAAATTTTACATGCATAGATTCCTCAGTCTCCCAAGACTGTTCCTCAATTCGGCCATTATGCCAAACAACTCGTACCATAGGCACGCTTCGATTGCGAAGCTGTCGAACTGACCGATCTAGTATGGCAACTAGCTGTACGGGATAGGATAGGTCTTCAGGGATTACAATTGGGGGTTCTTCGAGCACATGAGCAGGGTCTTGCACATACTTTCTCAAAATTGAGACGTGAAACACGTTGTGAATTCTTTCCATATTTGGAGATAAGGCAAGTCGGTATGAAATAGGGTCGATCCTCTCGACGATGTCATACGGACCAATGTAATGAGAGTGCTAGCTTACCTCACTATTGAAAACGAAGAACTCCTTTCCATGGGGTAACCTTCAGAAACATTTTGTCACCTACCGCAAATTCCAGCTCCCTTCGTCGATTATCGGTGTAGTTTTTCTGCCGATTCAGGGTTGTTTTAAGCTGTTGTGGAATCAAGTTTAACTACTCTGTTGCTTGATCAATCAATTCCGGATTGTCGAGGTGTCTATCGCCTACTTCATTCCAGTAAATGGGAGTTCTGCAACGTCTCCCATATAATGCTTCGTAAGGTGCCATATCGATGCTTACATGAAAACTATTGTTGTAAGCAAATTATGCCAATGGCAGGGATTCCCAACCGGTTTGCTGGTCCAACACAATTGCATGTAACATGTCTTCGAGTGTCTGAATCATCCTTTCTGATTGGCCATCGGTCTGGGGATGAAATTTTGTACTGAAATTAAATCTCGAACCGAGCGCATTCTGGAATTTCTCCTGAAATCGTGAGGTGAAATGCGGTCACGATCTGAAACGATGGAAACTGGCACTCCATGCAATTGAACAATCTCGTCCAATTAACGAACAACCAATTTCTCAGGTGTATCTGTCACACGTATAGGAAGGAAGTGTGCAGATTTCGTCAATCGATCCACAATCACCCAAATGGCATTGTATCCTCGCTGCGATTTAGTCAAGCCGGTCACAAAATCCATTGTGACATGCTCTTACTTCCATTCTGGAATCAAGAGTGACTGAAGTAGACCAGCAGGGAGTTGATGTTCGATCTTTACTTGTTGACTTAGGAGGCATCGGGCAACGAACTCAGCAATGTGGCGTTTCATGTTTGGACACCAATACTCCTCCTTTAAATCTCGGTACATCTTAATGCTTTTGGGATGGATAGCGAACTTCAAACTATACGCCTCCGATAGAATAAGGTTACGAATATCAACATCTTGTGGAACACATACCTGGTTTCTGAAGACAAGCACTTCATCATCTCGTATTCTGAAATCACGAACTATGGCATCAACACCATCAGAAAGTTGCTTCCAAATTTCAATCAGTTTTGGATCCTCTAATTGCTGATTATGGATTTCCTCAATCAAGGTAGGCGTGACTTTGATTTGTGTCAATAATGATCCAGAAAAATCAGTGCCAAGATGCACCCGATTAGCTTTCAAATCCAGCAATATAGGCATGTAATGGGTGCGGATGTAAGCCAAAACCGATGGGAAAGGAGGATGAAACTTTCGGCTCAAGGCATCAGCAACAACATTGGCCTTTCCAGGATGATATTCGATGATCAAATCCTTGTCTTTAATAAGCTCCACCCATCTTCGTTGTCTCATATTCAATTCTTTTTACGTGAGGAGGTACTTCAGGCTTTTGTGGTCGGTGAAGATTTGGCACTTCTCGCCGTATAAGTAATGTCGCCATATTTTCAATGCAAACCCCACAGCTGCAAGCTCCAAATCATGCGTGGGGTAGTTATTTTCATGCAGTCGTAACTGACAGGAAGAATAAGCATCGACTTTCCCGTCTTGTATCAATATGCATCCAAGTCTAGATTTCAACGCATTACTGTAAACCACATACTCCATTCCGCAAATAGGTAAGGTAAGGATAGGTGCGGAAACTAACCGGTTTTTCAGTTCTTCGAAACTTCGCTGGAATTTCTTGTTCCACACGAACGGCTCACCCTGGCGCGTCAGTTTTGTCAATGGTGCGGCAAACGATGAAAAATTCTTCACAAAGCGATGGTAGTATCCTGCTAAGTCAAGGAAACTACAAACTTTAAACACATCTCCCGGGGATTCCCAAGTAACTACGGCTTCAATCTTCTTTTGATCAACTAACACACATTGGGCGGAAACAATATGGCTAAGGAAACCAACTTCGCGTAACCAGAATTCGCATTTGGAGTACTACGCAAACAACTGCCGATCCTTCAAAACTTTCAGCATAATCCGCAAATGCTTAGCATGTTCCTCTTCCGATTTTGAATAAATCAGAATGTCGTCGACGAAGACTATCAGAAATTTATCCAAGAACTCATGGAACACACGATTCATCAGGTCCATGAACACAACCGGTGCATTGGTCAAACCGAATGGCATAACCAGAAATTTGTAGGGGCCGTCTCGCAATCTGAACATTGTCTTCAGAATATCAGCATCACGAACTCGCAATTGATGGTATCCAGATCTGAGGTCGATATTGGAGAACACGACTGCACCCTGGAGTTGGTCAAACAATTCAATTGCCGATAGTTGATTCATAATCATAACGAGCCATCTTTCTTTTTTACGAACAAAATAGGTGCTCCCCAAGGTGACACGCTAGGTCGGATGAAACCGGGATTCAGCAAATCTTCGAATTGTGATTTTAGTTCCATCATTTGTGCAGGAGCCATACGATACGGAGGAATGGAAATCAAATTTGTTCCAGGCACTAACTCAATGCCGAATTCCACTTCCCTTGCTGTTGGTAAACCGGCTATGTCTTCTGGAAATACTACTGGAAATACTTCTGGAAATTCATGAACCACTAGAATAGAATTCAGATACGAGGACTCTTTAGAAATATCATGTACGTGCACGAGGTATGCTGTACATCCTCTTTTGATCACTTGCTTCACATCCAGCCAAGAAGTCATGCAAGTTGGAACAACTCACCTATCACCTTCAAAGCAGTATTCGGCACCATCAGGAAAAGTGAACCACACATGTTTGGTGAAACACTCCATACGGGCTTGGTATTTTGCCAGACAGTCTATGCCTAAGATTACATCCCAACTGTCGAGCTTCCTTCAATAATTTTGTAATCACGACGGGAAGTCTCTCAGCTTTCTTAGGATGCGCAGGCTATACAGGTTCAAGTGGAGGAATAGGTTCTTCCACGGGCGTGGGAGCAGGAGCATTCTGAAAATACGCCTCCATACGCTGCTGATTCGCAGCAATTCCTTGCAATATGTTTAGGATTTTGTGCCATCACATGATCGATGGCTGGTGCCTCAGGTTGGTTTTCAGGCTCAGCTTGTCCTCCCTACTCAGTTTGTGCATTCGGCTCGTCTTGCTCAATAGGTTACTGTTTGGCCTAAACCCTATGCCTACCCTATCGATCCCTCTGTACACTCGGCCTTGCCATACTATACAAGCATACGATTGTTACTCATTACACAACCAAATAAGATACTAGGAAAAGAAGTGGTACCTGGTGCTGAGGCATGCACCAGGCGATACGCATATGCTGGAAAATAAAATACACTTGCACACAAATACTCACAAGTTTTGGAAATCATATGCACACATGCGATGCACACTCGGCAATTACACTAACACTCCCATAAGCACTCGGCAATCATACTATCATACAAACCATTCTCGGAAATCATTGCAACAAAGTTTAAAGACAATGATAAGAAGTCATATAGAGACACTTGGCATTATGGCAAAACCACACATTCGGAAATGACAAGAAATACATTAAGATTTATCAGAACACATCAAGGCATACCAGGCATAAGAACATACATAAACACACAGCAAATCAGATTATCATTCTCATTATTTAAATCTTACAAATCAATCCCTTTTTAGCATTAGTTTACTTTCAGTATTAGCCTCTAAGTGAGTGAGTGAGTGAGTAAGTGTGTGCGCATGTTCTTACCTACAAACACAAAATCAACAAACAAGTTAACATATAACCAATTATATTCCTTAAACAATGTTCCGCTACGAAACCTGTAATGACCCCAAATCCAAACCTATTATTAATTGCTCTGATTAGGGCCATTACCACCATAAAACTCAGACAAGCCCAAGAATCAGGACGTATCTGAATTCCACAAGGCTTACTTATAAAATTCTCGATTTTTAGCATGTACATTCATTATGTTCATTAGTTATTGGAGCATGATATTGGACATGTATTCTGGTATCATACGAAGTGAATAAAATATCAGTGGAAGTCTTTAAATAAAACCAATGAATCCATAACTCACATGTCCCATAAGAATCAAACATCCAGTAAGTTAGTTCCCTAATTAAAACGGAAACAAGTAAAGGAGGAACCTTGAAAACCAAAAAATAGTCCAATCATAATTCATGTTATATACGCAAGAAATCTAGGAACAGTTATGCTAATGTGATGGGATATCACCCCGTCGTTCAGCCTCGATCTCACACACTGGTACCATAGATAGTAGATGTACCTAAGCCTAAAAAATGGTGAATACAATAGGATGAGATTAGAGGAATCTCAGTAGGATCACAACATAATAAGATCTACAGAAATCTTAAACACAGATCTCTCGAACAATATTAAATCATTCCTACACATCTATGGGTATCACGCAATTCAAAATTCAATCAAAGAGATTGGGCCAAAACTGAGGCTGAGGGTGGACTGCAAACACTTCTGAAAATTAGAAGTACATAGGCAGGTAAAACTCATCAGATTGCTCTCGGTAATAGGAAAAAAAAAAGTTGTCCCCTTCCACCTGTGTTGTCCAAAGCTTACTGTACAAAGGGTAAAAGGTTAGCACACAAGCTAATCATTGAGCCTATTTATCCTGCCACACAAGGACAAGGGTATCCCAAACCACACAAGGATAAGGGTATCCTGCCACACAAGGATAAGACTTCTAGCCACACAAAGACTAGTCATCCAGCACGTGTATGCTTGGGATTGCTACCCATACAACTCCCATACTAGTAAGAGCCTCCCCTCTGACCAAGGAGCATCAGTGCATACCCCGAATGGCCATCGAAACAGGATCCTGACACACAAACATGTACTAGCACACACAGGCAAACACAAGCACAATACCATAACAAGGTATCCTAAATCATGTCAGAACACAATTAGCTTATTCAATTCACATATCATATGAAATTTGGGCACTCAAAACCTAACTCAAAGGTTCGGTATAGCCTATAAGATTCATATCTCAATCTGCAATTCTTGCATATATCCTACAATCAATTTGCATGCATTAATAACAAGGACATACACCAAAAACAACAAAAAAACAATAGGGATCTCTAGAGAAACCAATGAGGCATAGATCCTACCTCTCTTGTCTTTGAAGAAGAAGTTATTCCTTTGCCTTTATTTAATAATTTTGAACCACTTATAGTATCACCAGGCAAAAATAAAACAAAACTAAGCATGCATACTCAATAACTAATTGAATACCCTATTTTATTACCAATTCCACTCACCAAATCTATCAGAAACCAGTGGTCAGATGCCGCAGGTGCCTCCTCTTTTTTTGTGTAATGTGATAGCCAAGAACTTAACAAGATTTAACCTGAATTACCACTCAATTTAACTATATATATTTCAACACAAAGCATAGGACACAAGATAGTTTGCGATTTCTGGATAGGAAGGTGTAAGGGTTGCTATTTCTTGCTAACAAAGAGGGATTAAGTGTTTATAACTTATACAATCAAAAGAAACAATATCGGAATCCAATAGATTCATCAATTGATCAAGATAGGCAACAACAAGACAAAGGTAGGACATACTGATTTCATGTATAGAAAAGATTCAAAGGTTGAATTAATGATTTTATAACATGAATAGAAGCCAAACAATCATGCGAACAAGAGAACCAACGGAAATCAATTGAAGACAGAATCACCTAATCTTGAACCTTAATCCGGTTGAAATTTGATTTATCTTATGATAAAGAAAAACTAACTTTCTGAAAAAAACTAATAATAGATGGAAAGGGGATGAATAGAGCTTTCCAACAAGCTATTATTCGTAAGACCTCGACAAAGGATGAGAGAGTTATGCTATTTTGAATTTCAAGTAGATTTTGACAATTTTGCCAAAATTCAATTTAAATTTTAACAATGAAAAAATATATCTCAAAAGAAGAATCCAAGAATGGTTGGAAAGAATATGAAAAGAACTTTACAAAAAGCTATTGTTCACAAGAATCCGACAAAAGATGGGAGAGTTATGCTATTTTAAAGTTCAAACAGATTTTAGCAATTCCGTCAAAATTCGATTTAACTTTTAACAAAGAGTAAACTAACCTCAAATAAAAAAAATATATTTTTGGAAAGAAGATGAAGAGAGCTTTCCAACAAGCTATTATTCGTAAGAATCTGATAAACGATGAGAGAGTTATGTTTATTTGAAATTCCAGCGGATTTCAATAGAATTTGGGAGGTATATGGTTTTTAGGTCTTACGAATTTCGTGTTTTTTCTGTGTAAGATTTTTGTATGGCTGACTTCCTATTTATATAAGGTGGTTATAGGATTAAAATTCCTACCTTAAAGGCGTAATTAAAATAAGATAACTATCAGAATTAAATTCTTAAACTATCCCCCCTTAAACTTAGGTTTTTTATTTCCTAAGGTAATTATCAACCAATAAAGAATCAATTTAAAGAGAATTAATATCAGAAATAATTACTAGATATCCCTTATCCCTTACCAATTTCGGTCATCACATATCTTTTTCTTCAGTGGCAAAACGGTTTTTTTCACCTGCACTGGCTTCTAGACTTTTAACACTCAAAATTCAGGGCTCACAAAGATTGATTAGACCACTTTTTGGTTTTTGGAATGCCTCTTTTGATTGGTTGTTGTGAGACCCAGAATTTTGAGTCTTTTTATTTCAGAAACCAGTACAAGTGAAATTACAGTTTTACCCTTGAAAAAATAGATGTGTGATTGCCAAAAATAGTATTGAATCTAGTAATCATTTCTGATTTTATTTCTATTTGATTTGATTCCTTATTGGTTGATAATTACCTTAGCGGATAAAATCCCTAAAATTAAGAAAGGATGATTCCATAATTTAATTCTGATAATTATCTTACTTTAATATAGCCTTTAAAGTAGAAAAATTAATCTCATAACCACCCCATATAAAGAGGTAGCTGGCCACACTTAGATCTTACACCAAAAGCACATAAAATTCGTTAAACATTAAACAAGCTGTTATTTGCAGGAATATAGCCAATGATGAAAGAGTTATGCTATTTTGAAGTTCAAGAAGATTTGGCGAAAAACTAATTTCGTCATCAATTTTGGACTTATCTTGTGAGAAAGAAAGAGGATGAAGGGAGCTTTCCAACAAGCTATGATTTTCAGGAATCCGACAAGCGATGAGTGAGTTATGCTAGTTTAAAATTTCAACGAATTTTGGCAAATATAAGGAGGTGTTAGGGTTTTAGGCTATACGATTTTTGTGTGTTTTCTATGAATGATTTTATGGTGGTTGGCTTCTATTTATATAAAATGGTTATGAGATTATAATCCCTATCTTCAAGGCTTAATTAAAGTAAGATAATTATCAAATTTAAATTCTGTAATTATCTTCCTCTATTTTTAGAGATTTTAATCTCTAAGGCAATTACCTATCTATAAGGACATAAATTAAAAGGAATTTATACCAGAATTAACTACCATACCACTCTTACCAATTTCGGTCATCACACATCCTTTCCTTCAGGAGCAAAATTGTTTTTTCAGCTGTACTGGCTTATGAACTTCTTGGACTCAAAATTTGAGATTTCACATCCTCCCCTCCTTACAAGAATTTCGTCTTCGAAATTTTAGCACACGTACCTAAATAAACAAGTAAGGAAATTTTGCAGGCATAGATTCCTCAATCTCCCAAGACTGTTCCTCAAGTTGGCCATTACACCAAACGACTCATACCATAGGCATGCTTCGAATGCGAAGGTGTCGAACTGACCAATCTAGTATGGCAACTGGCTGTACGGGATAGGATAGGTCTTCAGCAACTTCAACTGGCGATTCTCTAAGCACATGAGCAGGGTCTCGCATATACTTTCTTAGCATTGAAATATGAAATTCGTTGTGAATTCTTTTCATATTTGGAGGTAGGGCAAGTCGGTATGCAACAGGGCAGATTCTTTCGACAATGTCATATAGACCAATGTAGAGAGGTGCTAGCTTACCTCGTTGCTGAAAACGAAGGACTTCTTTCCATGGGATGACCTTCAAAAATACTTTATCACCTACCATAATTTCCAGATCCCTTCGTTGATTGTCAGCGTAGCTTTTCTTCCAATCCTGGGCTGTTTTTAGCCCTTGTCGGATCATGTTCAACTGCTCTGTTGCTTGATCAATCAATTCCGGATTGTCTAGGCGTGTTTTGCTTACTTTATTCCAGCAAATGGAAGTTCTGCAACGTCTCCCATTAAAGTGCTTCATAGGGTGCCATACCGATGCTTACATGAAAACTATTGTTGTAAGCAAATTCTGCCAACAGCAGGCATCAATCCCAAGTGGTTTGATGATCCAACACACTCGCTTGTAGCATGTCTTGGAGTGTCTGAATCGTCTTTTCTGATTGACCATCAATTTGGGGATGAAATGCTATACTAAAATTCAATATTGAACCCAGCGCATTCTGGAATTTCTCCCAAAATTGGTAGGTGAAACGAGGGTCACCATCTGAAACAATAGAAACTGGTACTCCATGCAATCGAACAATCTCGTCCAAGTACCGAACAGCCAATCTTTCTGGTGTATCTGTCACACGTATAGGAAGAAAGTTTGCAGATTTCGTTAGTCGATCCACGATCACCCAAATGGCATTGTATCCTCGCTGTGATCTAGGCAAACCAGTCACAAAATCCATTGTGACGTGCTCCCACTTCCATTCTGGAATCGGAAGTGACTGAAGTAGACCAGCGGGTCTTTGATGTTCGATCTTTACTTGTTGACATACGAGGCATCGAGCAATGAATTCAGTAATGTGACATTTTATATTTGGCCACCAATACTGCTCCTTCAAATCTCGGTACATCTTAGTGCTTCCAGGATGAATAGCGAACTTCGAACTATGTGCTTCTGATAGAATAAGGTTACGAATATCAACATTTTGTGGAACACATACCCGGTTTCTGAAGACTAGTACTTCGTCATCTCCTATTCTGAAATCACGAACTATGGCATCAACACCATCAGCAAGTTGCTTTCAAATTTCAGTAAATGTTGGATCCTATAATTGTTGATTCTGGATTTCTTCAATTAAAGTAGGTGCGACTTCGATTCGTGCCAACAACGAAGAAGAAAAATTGGTGCCAAGATGCACGCGGTTAGCTTTCAATTCCAACATCATCAGCAGGTAATGGGTGCGCATGTAGGCCAAAACTGATGAGGAAGGAGGATGAAACTTTCGGCTGAGGGCATCAGCAACAACATTTTCCTTTCCAGGATGACATTCCATGATTAAATCATAGTCTTTAATCAGCTCCACCCATCTTCGTTGTCTCATATTCAATTTTTTTGCGCGAGGAGGTACTTCAGGCTTTTATGGTCAGTGAAGATTTGGCACATCTTGCCTTATAAGTAATGTCACCATATTTTTAAGGCAAACACCACGGCTGCAAGTTCCAAATCATGCATAGGGTAGTTGCTCTCATGCGGTTGCAATTGCTGGGAAGCGTAGGCAATGACTTTCCTATCTTGCATCAACACACATCCAAGTCCAGATTTTGACGCATTGCTGTAAACCACATACTCCTTTCCACAAATAGGTAGGGTAAGGATAGGTGCACAAACTAATCGATTCTTTAGCTCTTCGAAATTTTGCTGGCATTTCTCATTCCATACAAATGGCTCACCCTTGTGTGTTAGTTTTGTCAATGGTCCGGCAAGCGATGAAAAATTCTCCACAAAGCGACTGTAGTATCCTGCTTAGCCAAGGAAACTACAAACTTCGAACACACTTCGCGGAGGTTCCCAAGAATTCACAACTTCAATCTTCTTTGGGTCAACTAACACACCTTAGGCGGAAACAATATAGCCAAGGAAACTAACTTCAAGTAACCAAAATTCGCATCTTGAGTACTTTGCGAACAACCGTCAATCCTACAAGATTTTAAGCACAATCCACAAGTTCATAGTATGATTCTAAATCAGAATGTCATCGATGAAGACTATCACCACATCAGGACTAGCCTCAGCATCAGTTAGGGTGAAGAGCCTTGTTGGTCTTGGTTGCGCCTCGCTTGTGGATCCGTTGGGTGGTCCTCCTGGTACCCGTGTTGGTGGTCTGGCGGGATTGGCATTCCCACTCGGCCTGCGTTTGGTACACCTGTGATTCGCCTTGGTTTCGGGCATTCCCTCTGAACATGTCCCATCTCGCCACAATTATAACATCGATTTTCTCTATGAAGATCCATTGGAATTTGAACCAGAAAAGTTCTCTCTGTTGGTATTTCCATTGACACTAATTTTCGAAGGATAGGGTCCCGTTCGTCGTTTGAACTTCGAATCTCGCCAATATCCCCCACTAGTGGCTATGGATGGCTTCTGGGTTTGCACGATCTTTTTGGCATCAGTCACGGCAACAATCATTTCTTTCCAATTCTGTACCGGTGTTGTACCAACGATGGTTTTGAGTTCGGTACTCAAACCATCCTGAAATCAACTTGTAAGTTGGTACAGTGTACATTCTTCTTCTGGTGCAAATGGAGCAACTCCCTTAACACTTTCTCATATTTCAGCACCGAACGAGTGTCTTGTTCAAGTTTGTAAAAAGCTTGTCGCTGTTCGCTTTTATGGAATCTCGTACAAAATCTTTTGTCGAATTCGTACTGGAATTCTTCCCAAGTTGGTAAATGATCGTCGAATCGCAAGCTAGCAGATGTCCACCATGCGAGGGCTTCTCCCTCAAGTAGGAATGTAGCAATGGAAATTTTGTCATCATTCAAGATACGCAAGAACAAGGATACTCGGCATAAGGTGTCTATCCACTCACGAGCGGCAACAACTTCGGCTGAACCATTGAAAGCTTTACATCCCAATTGTCAAGCTTCCTTCAACAATTTTGTAATCACGACGGGAAGTCTCTCGGCTTCCTTAGGAAGTGCCGGCTGTACAGGTTCAAGTGGAGGAATAGGTACTTCCACTGGTGCAGGCGCAGGAGCATTCTGAAATTACGCCTCCATACGATGTTGATTTGCAGCAATTCCTTGTAATACGTTTAAGATTTGTAACATGACAGGATCAATGACTGGTGCAGCTGGTGCCTTAGGTTGGTTTTCGTACTCAGCTTGCCCTCCCTGCTCATTTTGTGCATTCGGCTCTTCTTGCTCAACAGGTTGCTGTTCACCCTGAATCTTAAACCTACCTCGTTGATCCCTTTGTAGCCTCAAACGTGCCATACTACACGAATACACCATTATTACTCAACATATAACTAAATATGATTAACATAAGTGGTACCTGGTGGAGAGCCATGACCGGATGATACGCACATGCTGGAAAGCAACATACAAATTTTCAAAAATCTCATGCACACATGCAAAGGTATTCTCGGCAATTACATCAACACTCGTATATATATACTCTCAGAAATCATCATCAAACATTAAGCAAGCATGGTTTCACACAACATCCATATTCGGCAATACACACCAGAAATCACATACATATACATTCAACAATATAAGAGTCAAATAGGGACACTCGGCAGCATGCATAAAACACACACACATTCTCAGCAATGATAAGAAACAAAGTAAACAATCACCGAAACATATCATGGCATACCAGGCATAAGAACATACATGAACAAACATCACATCAGATTATCAATCTCATTACTTAAATCTTACAAATCAATCTCATTTTAGCATTAGTTCACTTTCGGTACTAACCCCTAAGTGAGTTAGTGTGTGCGCATGTCCTTACCTACAAACAGCAAAATCAACAAATAAGTTAGCATATAACAAATTATTTTCCCTAAACCATGCTCCGTTACCAAACCTGTGACGACGCCAATTCCTAACTATTACTATTTGATCCGATTAAGGTCATCACCACTGCGAAACCCAAATAAGCACAAATGACACCTAGGACCTATTTGAATCTCACCAGGCTTATCATTAACTTTCGATTATTAGCATGTTTATTTTAATATTTAACAATAAATGGAGCATGATATTGGACAAATATTCTGGTAACATTTAGAGTGAATAAAATATCAGCAGAAGTCTTTAGATTAAATCATTGGGTTCATAACACACAAGTCCCATAGGGATCCAAACAATCAGCAAGAAATCCTCCAACATGTTTCGGAAATAACAAGCAAATGAGGGATCTGAAAATAAACTTGAAAGTAGCCCAATCATTCATGTTATATGCGCAAGTAAACAAGGATCAAGTATGCAAATGTGATGCGATATCGCCCCATCGTGAAGCCTTGATCTCACACACTGGTACCACGGACAGTGGTTGTACCTAAGCCTGAAAAATGTTAAAAACAACGGTATGAGATTACAATAATCTCAGTAGGGACGCAGCATCATAAGATCTGCAGAAACCCTAAACATAAATCTCCCAATTCGCATTAGATCATTCCTAAACATCTAAAGGGAATCACGCAATTCATTAATCATTCAGAAAGGGGTTAGGGCCTAGTCTATGGTTGAGGAAGGACTACAAACACTTCCGAAAGTATCAGAAGTACATAGGTAGGTGGAACTCATTAGATTGCTCTCGGAAATGAAGAAGATAAGTTATCCCCTTCCACCTGTGTTGTCCAAGGCTTACTGCACAAAGGGTAAACGGTTAACACACAAGCTAATCAGTAAGCCTAGTAAGTCGTCTTACCACACAAGGACAAGTCTTCCCAAACCACACACGGACTTGAGCATCCCAAACCACACAAGGATAAGGTCTTCCTACCACACAAGGACAGGGTTCAGTCGTCTTACCACACAACGACAAGTCTTCCAAAGCCACATACAGACTACGGCATCCCAAACCAGACAAGGATAAGAGTTTCCTACCACACAAGGACAGGGTTCCGGCCACACAAGGATCAGACATCTAGCGCACGTTTGCTGGGTTTTGCAACCCACACAACCCCCATACCAGTAAGAACCTCTCCTCTCCTTAGGAGCATCAGCGCTTACCTCGAATGGCCACCAGAAAAGGATCCTGACACTCAGGCAAGTACAAAGCATAATACCATAAAAAGGTATCCCCAATCATGTCAGAACACAATCTCTTTTTGATACAACAAGCGCAGGTATCAAAAACATCAAGAAAATTACAGGGCTCTCTAGAGAAATCATTGAGGCGTAGATCCTACATCTCTTGTCTCTGAACAAGAAGCTACTCCTTTGCTTTTATTAGGTAATTCCGAACCACCAAACCTTTCAAAAACCAGTGATCAGATGCTGCAGGTGCCTCCCCCTTGGATGTCTGATGTGATAGCTAGGAACTTAACAAGATTCACCTGAATTACCATTCCAATTAACTATGCAAATTTTGTCGCTAAAAGTAGGGCATAGGACAATTTCAACTTTAAGCATAGAGAAGTTTAAAAGAAGGAAATTCATGATCATACATCATGAATAGATTCTAAGCAATCATAAGAACACGCGAAACGACAATAGAAATCAACCAAATACTAAAACTGTAAAAAAATTTAAAAAAAAACTAATTTTATTGCCTATTTTTTATTTACGTCCAAATAACAAAAAATATATGGTTGGAAAGAGGATTAAAATATTTTTCTAATAAGCTATTATTTGTAGAGATATAATAAACGATGAAAGAGTTATGTTATTTTGAAGTACAAGAAGATTTGGCAAAAACCTAATTTCGTAGCCGATTTTCGACTTATCTTATGAGAAAGAAATGCTAGCCTCCTGATAAAAAATTAAAGATGGTTGGAAAGAGGATAAAGAGAGCTTTCCAACAAGCTATTATTTGAAGGAATACAACCAACGATGAAAGAATTATGCTATTTTGAAGTTCAAGAAGATTTGGTGAAAACCTAATTCCGTCGCCAACTTTCGACTTATCTTATGATCAAGAAATACTAACCTCTATACAAAAAAAAAATAGTTTTGGAAAGAGGATGGCGAGAGATTTCCAACAAGCTATTACTTGCAGGAATCCGACAAGCGATGAGTGTGTTATGCTGGTTTAAAGTTTAAATAAATTTTGGCATATATAGGGAGGTGTTAAGGTTTTAGGCTATACGATTTTTGTGTGTTTTCTATGAATGATTTTCAAGGTGGTTGGCTTTTATTTATATAAGATAGTTAGGAGATTATAATCCCTATCTTCAAGGCTTAATTAAAGTAAGATAATTATCAGATTTAAATTCTGTAATTTATCTTCCCCTATTTTTAGGAATTTTAATCTCTAAGACAATTACCTATCTATAAGGACTTAGATTAAAGGGAATTTATACCAGAATTAACTACCATACCACTCTTACCAATTTCGGCCATCACACATCCTTTCCTTCAGGAGAAAAATCGTCTTTTCACCTACATTGGTTTCTGGATTTCTAAGACTCAAAATTTGGGATTTAACAATTCATATGTTGTAGTAGGAATGCTTGAATTGTGGACCAAGATCTGATCCTCTAGGCTATACCGAATCCCTTAAGATAGCATATGAGTGCCTAGTTTTCATGTGTTGTGTGTATTGAACATGTTGATTGTGATTAAGGATACCCTGTTGTGGTATTGTGTTTTGTACTTGCTTGTGTGTGCTGGTACGTGTTGTGTGTCAGGATCTTTTTCCGGTGGTCATTCGGGGTAAATGCTGATGTTTCTTATGAGAGGGGAGGTTCTTACTGGTATGGGAGTTGTATTGGTGGCAATCCCCAGCATGAGCTCGTTAGATGTCTGGTTCTTATATGGCAGGAAGCCTTTGTCCTTGTGTGGCTTGAAATGACTGGTCCTTGTGTGGCCAGAAGCCTTGTCCTTGTGTGGTAGGAAGCCCTTGTCATTGTGTGGCAAGATGAATAAGCTTACTGAATAGCTTGTGTGTTAACCATTTACCTTTTGTGCAGTAAGCCTTGGACAACATAGGTAGAAGGGGATGGCCTTTCTTCTTTATTTCCGAGAGCAATTTGATGAGTTCTATATGCCTGTGTACTTCTGAGTTTTCGGAAGTTTTTGTAGTCCTCCCTCAGTCTTAGATTCGGCCTTACCATTTTTAACTGAATTCTTGAATTGCGTGATCCCTTTTAGTTGCTAGAAATGATCTGATGTTGTTTGGGAGTTATGTGTTTATGGTTTTTGCAGATGCTATGATGTTGTGACCCTACTGAGATTCTTGTAATCTCATTCTGTTATTTCCACCATTTTTCAGGCTTAGGAACATTCACTGTTCGTGGTACCGGTGTGTGAGATCAAGGCAGCACAGCGGGGTGATATTACACCACCTTTGCATTACTATTTCCGTGGTTGCTTGCGCATAAAATATGATAATAGATTGGACTACTTTTCTGGGTGTTTTTTCAAAATCCCTCTTTTGCTTGTTATATTTTGGAACATATTAGAGGATTTCATGCTGGTTATTTGGATACCTATGGGACTTACGTGTTTTGATTCCAATAATTAAATTTAAAGACTTTCGCTAATATTTTATTCACTCCGTATGATACCAGAATGATTGTTCGATATCATGCTCCATTTTTTATTAAATATATAGAACAATCATGCTAAAAGTCAAAAAAAAAATTTAATAGGTAAGCCTGGTGGGATTCAGATAGGTTCTAGGTGTCTTTGGGCTTGTTAGGATTTCATAGCGGTAATGGCCTTAATCGGAGCCAATTTTAATAGTTAGGAATTGATAAGGAATTGGTTATTGAGTATGCATGCTTAGTTTCAGTTTGTGTTTGCCTTGTGATACTATAGGTGGTTCGGAACCATTAAATAAAAGCAAAGGAATAGCTTCTTGGTCAGAGACAAGAGAGGTAGGATCTATGCCTCATCGGTTTCTCCAGAGATCCTTGTTGCTTGTTGGTTATTTTTGATGGATATCTCTATTGTTATTGCATGCGAATTGATTGTAGGGTGAATACATGAATTGTGGATTGGGATATGGTTACTTAGGCTATATCGAATCCTTGAGATAGGTTATTTGTACCTAATTTTCATGTGTTGTGTGTAATAAACATGCTGATTGTGTTCTGACATGATTGAGGATACCCTGTTATGGTATTGTGCTTTGTGCTTGCCTATGTGTACTTGTATGTGTTTGTGTGTCAGGATCCTATTCCGGTGGCCATTCTGGGTAAACGCTGATGATCCATGGGAGAGGGGAGGCTCTTACTGGTAAGGGAGTCGTATGGGTGGTAATCCCCAGCAAGAGCTCGCTGGATGCCTTGTCCTGTGTGCTGGTTAGGATGCCTAGGCCTGTGTGCTGGCTAGATGCCTTGTCCTGTGTGCTGGCAAGAACCCCTAATGTTGTGCGCTGGTCAGGATGCATAGTCCTGTGTGCTGGTAAGATGAACAGGCTTACTGTTTAGCTTGTGTTTTAACCTTTTACCTTTTGTGTAGAAAATCCTTAGACAACACAGGCAGAGGGGGATGACCTTTCTTTTTCCTACTGCCGAGAGTAATCTGATAAGGTTTACCTACCTATGTACTTCTGATTTTCAGAAGTATTGTAGTCCAGCCTCAACCTTAGTTTCGGCTCTAACCCATTGATTAATTATTAAATTGAGTGATACCCATAGTTATGTAGGGATGATCAGATGTTGATTGGGAGATGTCTGTTTAAGATTTCTATAGATCTTATGATATTGTCACCCTACTGAGATTCTTGTAATCTTATCCTATTATTTTTACTATTTTTTTAGGCTTAGATACATTCGTAGTTTGTGGTACTAGTGTGTGAGAATAAGGCTGCATGGCGGGGCGATATCACATCACATTTGTGTTCCTGTCTCCTTGATTGATTGCGCATATAACATGAACCTTAATTGGACTATTTTCGGGTTATTTAAGTCCCTCCTTTGATGGTTTTTTTTGGGATTACTTTAAGAGGTTTACATGCTGAATTTTTAGATCTTTATAGGACTTGTGTGTTGTGGTTCCAATAATTAAATAAAAAGACATCAGCTGCCATTTTATTTACTCGTGTTATGCCAGAATACTTGTCCAATATTATGCTCCAATTGTTATGAATGAACATGCTAAATATAAGTAATAAGATGAATAAGCCTTGTGGGATTCAAATAGGTCATGATTTTTTGACTTATTTGGGTTTCACGACGGTCAAGTTCTTAATATGAGCAAATAATAGTAAGTTAGGATTTGGGGTCCTTACAGTTTGAACTTCAAAATAACATAACTCTCTCATCCTTTGTCAGATTTTTGCGAATAAAATCTTGTTGGAAAGCTCACTTCATCCTCTTTACAAACATTTTTGGTTTTTCATCTGGAGCTTAGTTGTTCTCTGTAAAAAGTTAAATCATATTTTTGTATGTGCGAAAATCTGTTTGAACTTCAAAATAGCATAACTCTCTCATCTTTTATCGGATTCTTAAGAATAATAGCTTGTTGGAAAGCTCTCTTCATCCTCTTTCTAAATAGCTTGGACTTTTTATCCAGACATTAGATTTTCATTGTCTTAATTTTGGTCATAATTCGGCGGGATTAGGTTTCAAAATTGTGGGATTTTGCCTTCAATTGAATTGTATTATTGTTCCTCTTGTTTGTATGATTGTTTACCATGAATTTATGATGTGAAATCATGAATTTATACTTTGAATTTTACCTATTCATGAAATCAGTATGCCCTACCTTTGCCCTATTGATGCCTATCTTGATCAACTGATTAACCTATTGGATTCTGATTTTGTTTCTTTTGATTTTACATGTAATAAACACCTATTCCTTTCTTAATTTTATGAAATTACAACCCTATATAAATAGAAAGTCTTCCACACTTTAACCTCACACAGAAAATATACAAAATTCGTCCAACCAAAAATACTACACCTCCCTATTTCTACCGAATTCTACTGGAAATTCAAACAAGCATAACTCTCTCATATTTTGGTGAATTATTGCAAACAATAGCTTGTTGGAAAGCTCTTTTTGTCCTCTTTCCAACCATCTAGGGTTTTTCATTTAGAGATTGTTGGAAAGCTATCTTTATTCTCTTTCCAACCATTTTCGGTTTTTCGTTTAGAGGTTAATTTTTCTTTGTCAAAAATTTAATCATATTTCAGCGGGATTAGGTTTCAAGATTGTGTGACTCTGCCTTGAATTGATTTTTTCTTTTGTTCCTCTTTTTCGTATGATTGTTTAAATCATACATTCTTTTTTTGAATCTTTTTTATACATGAAATCAATATGGCCTACTCTTGCCTTATTGCTGCCTATCTTGATCAATTGATTAACCTATTGGATTCCGATCTTGTTTCTTTTGATTGTACAGGTTATAAACACTTAATCCTTCTTTTCTAACATGAAATCTCAACCCTTACACCTTGCTAACATGAAATTCAAAATTGTCTTGTAACCTATGCTTAGTGCCGAAATATATATAGTTAAATTAGGGTGGTAATTCAGGTTGAATCTTGTTAAATTCTTGGCTATCATATCACACAACCAAAGAGAAGGCACTTGCGGTATCTGACCACTAGTTTCTAATAGGTTTGGTGAGTGGAATTGGTAAGGAAATAGGGTATTCAATTGGTTATTGAGTATGCATGCTTAGTTTGGTTTTATCTTTGCCTTGTGATACTATATGTAGTTTTGTACCATTAAATAAAGGTATAGGAATAGCTTGTTCTTTAGAGATAAGAGCGGTAAGATCTATGCCTCATTGGTTTCTCCAAAGATGATTAATTGTTCATTGGTTATTTTTTATGCACACCCTTGCTGTTGTTGCATGCGAATTGACGGTAGGGTGTATAAATGAATTTCGGATTGGGATGTGATTACTTAGGCTATATTGAACCCTTTGAGATAGGCTATGTATGATTAATTTGCATATATTGTGTGTATTGAACATGTTGATTGTGTTCTGACATGATTGAGGATATCCTGTTATGGTATTAATCTTTGTGCTTGCTTGTGTGTGCTTGCTTGTGTCTACTTGTTCAAGTTTGTGTGTCAGGATCCTGCTCCGGTGGCTATTCAGGGTAAGCGCTGATGCTCCTTAGGAGAGGGGAGGATCTTACTGGTAAGGGAGTCATATGGGTGGTAATCCCCAGCAAGAGCTCGCCAGAAGCCTTGTCTTGTGTGCTGGAAAAAAGCTCTAATTCTGTGTGCTGGTTAGGATTCCTAGTCTTGTGTCCTGACAAGAAGCCCTAATCCTATGTGCTAGTTAGGATGCCTAATCCTATATAATGGCAAGAAGCACGGCAGGGCGATATCGCATCACAT
The DNA here is from genome assembly GCA_019739055.1 of Passiflora organensis. NCBI lineage: Eukaryota > Viridiplantae > Streptophyta > Magnoliopsida > Malpighiales > Passifloraceae > Passiflora > Passiflora organensis. The sequence continues at coordinate 41,065 of JAEPBF010000186.1, read as the reverse complement.
TTGCATTCTTGTCTCCTTTATTGATTATGCATATAACATGAACCTTGATAGGACTATTTTTTGTTTATTTAAGTCCCTCCTTTGATGGTTTGTTTTCGGATTACTTTAGGAGGTTTACATGCTGAATTTTTAGATCTTTATGGGAGTTGTGTGTTGTGGTTCCAATGATTAAATGAAAAGATTTCCGCTGATGTTTTATTTACTCTGTATTATGCCAGAATGTTTGTTTAATATCATGCTCCAATTGTTATGAATGAACATGCTAAAAATCTGAAATAAGATGGGTAAACCTTATGGGATTCAAATGAGTCCTGGTTTTTGGAATTATTGGGGTTTCACGGTGTTAAAGGTCCTAATAGGAGCAAATAATAATAGGTTAGGATTTGGGGTCCTTACAGGTTTGGACCAGCATACAGGTTGGGATCGATGCCTACCATTGGCGGAATTTATGTATAAATATAATTTTCTTGTAAGCAACGCTATGGCACCTTATGAACTGTTATAAGGGAGATGTTGCAGAACAACCATTCGCTGGAATAAAGTAGGCGAGAGATGCCTAGACAATCCGGAATTGATTGATCAAGCAACATAGCAGTTGAACTTGATTCGACAACTGTTAAAAACAGCCCAGGATCGGCAGAAAAAACCATGCTGATAAAGATACGAAGGGAACTGGAATTTTCGGTAGGTGACTAGGTGTTTTTGAAGGTCGCCCCGTTGAAAGGTGTCCTTCATTTTCAGCAGCGAGGTAAGGTAGCACCTCGTTACATTGGTCCATATGACATTGTTGAAAGGATTGGCTCTGTTGCATACCGACTTGCCTTACCTCAAAATATGGAAAGAATTCACAACGTGTTTCACGTTTCAATATTGAGAAAGTATGTGCGAGACCCTGCTTATGTTCTTGAAGACCCGCCAGTCAAAGTTACTAAAGACCTATTCTATCTCGTACAGCCAATTAACATACTAAATCGGTCAGTTCGACAGCTTCGCAGTCGATACGTGCCTATGGTACGAGTCGTTTGGAGAAATGTTGGAGGTTTGGTAGCGGACCATGGTTTAGTAGATTGTGTGATTCGCATGATATTGTGTACTCAATTTTAGAAGCATACACATATGTCTATATATACATTGATTGATTATTACTTACAAATATGAAAGCATGATTATTAGATTTGCATGTTTTTGTATGTTGATTGCATGTTGATAAGTATGATTTGCTGAATGTTTGTGTGCCTTTCATTGAGTATGTCAAAACTTGCTATATGTTTGTTGTTCATGTTTGTACTTTGTTTAAATTCATGCAAACCGTCCGGTGCATGCCTCTCCACCAAGGTACCATTTCTGTTTTGGTTTCATGTGTGTTTTGGATAGTTAAATCATGTGTGTTTGTTTAGTATGTCAAGGTCGAGTTGAAAGCAAAGTGGCTTAGTGAAAGAATGGTAGGTCCATAACCCATAGTTCTTGTGCAGAAATTTTGAGGATGAAATTTTTATAAGGAGAGGATGTGAGACCTTGACCGTTCCTAGTTTACATGTCCAGGAAGTTTAGAAACCGATACAGCTAAAATGACTATTTTGCCTCTGAAGAAATAAGTGCTTGATGACCTAAAATGGTTGCTGTCAGATATTTTCTATTTTAATTCTGGTATTTTTATATTAATTATACATAATTTTACGCCTTATTATCTAAGGTATTAAATAATTATTCCTTTTAAATAAAATATCTCTTTTAATAGATTTATCCTTTTAAATAGAATTATTCGTCTAGTAGAATTATCCTTTAATTATCTTTTAAAGCTTAAAAGTAGGGATTTACCTCTTAGTTAAATCTCCTTAGACACCTATAAAATAGTGGCTAGCCTATCCCACCTAAACATACCAAAACCTACATAGAAATTTCCTAATTTATCCCCTTCTTCTCAATTTCCGATTTTTGCCTAAACTCCTAGATTTTCATCTTGGCATAACTCTCTCATCCTTTATCGAATTCTTGCAAATAATAGCTTGTTGGAAAGCTCTCTTCATCCTATTTCCAACCATCTTGAATCATCTGAAGGTTAGTTTTTTTTATTAAAATTTAAATCATATTTCGGCGGAATTGCCAAAATCTGCTTGAACTTCAAAATAGCATAACTCTCTCATCCTTTGTCGGATTCTTATGAATAATAGCTTGTTGGAAAGCTATTTCCGTTTTCTAACTAGAAATTTTGGGTTTTTATTCTGAAGATTAGTTTTTATTTTCTGTAATTTAGGTCAAAATTAGGCGGGATTAGGTTTCAAAATTGTGTGATTCTGCCTTCAATTGATTTCTGTTATTGTTCCTCCTATTCATATGATTGTTTAGCATCCATTCATGATTTTAAATCATAAATTCGTCCTTTGAATCTTCCTTATTCATGAAATCAGCATTCCCTACCATTGCCCTATTGATGCCTATCTTGATCAAGTGATTAACCTATTGGATTCTGACCTTGTTTCTTTTGATTATACATGTTATAAACACCTATTCCTTTCAAAACTTTATGAAATCACAACCCCTAACTTCTCTAATGTTGAAATCGAAAATTTCTCTATAAACCTTAAGGTGTTTCTGAAATTTATATATTGAATTAAGGTGAAATATAAAGAAGATTCTTACTGAGTTATTGAACATCACATCACACTTTCCGGGGAAAGATATTGCTGCATTCGGATCGCTGGATTCGGGTAGGTTAATTGGTAAGGATTCCAAATGCCTTTGGTTTTAATTAAGTAGTCTTGTGGATTAGTATTGTGTGGTCTCTACCTTGTAATTGTTTAGGAGATTCTGATCCTATTAGAAAGGCAAGGGATTGCATATGATTCAAACATATGAGAGGTAGGATCTATGCCTCATCGGTTCCTTTGGTTACCTTATTGTTTGATTGTTTGAATATGAGTGAATTCGATTGCCTATCTTGGTTATATGCTTGCAGAATGTGTGAATATGATGATAGGGAATCTCGGAAGTTAATAAGAAAATAGGTTGCCTGATTCGGTTATGACTTTGAGGATTGATCTTTGATTTGTATTGTGATTTGAATGAGGATCTTTTGTTGTGATTTGTGTATGCATGTACTATGTGTATATACGTGTGTGTGCCTATTTGTGCTTTGTTTGAAGGATCCTTTTGTCGCTGGCCATGCAAGGCAAGTACTGTTGCTCCTAGGGAGAGGAGAGATGCTTACCAAACCGGGAGGTTTATGGGTGGTTATTCCCAACAAGAGCTCGTTGGATGCCTTGTAAGCTGGTTCAAGTTCGGATGTCAGGAAGCCTTGTAGGCCAGGTCGAGTCTAGACGTCAAGATGCCCTGTAGGCCAGTTCAAGTTTGGATGTTAGGTTGTCCTGTTTGAAAGTGATACGACGACTTGTATGCACTGTTACAAGAGTGCTCCCAGGCTAGTTCAAGTCTGGATGTCGGAGACAATGAAAAGGTTTGCTGCAATATTGATTGTCTAACCATTTACCTTTTGCAGGTTTAGGTGTGTACTTTGTTTGAAACGACCCCAATTCCTACAGATTAATATTTTCTCCGATTAAGGTCATTACCGCCATGAAACAAAACAAGCCTAAAGTCACCTAGGACCTATCTGAATCCCACCAGGCTTACTCATTAAGTTTTCAACTTTTATCATGTTCATTCTACATGTTTAATAACAGTTGGAGCATGATATTGGACAATCATTCTGGTATCATACGGAGTGAGTTAAAACATCAGCGGAAGTCTTTAAATTAAATAACTTGATTCATAACACACAAGTCCCGTAAGGATCCAAATAAACAGCAAGAATTCCTCCAACATAGTCGAAAATAACAAGCAAAGAAGGAAGCTTAAAATAGACCAGAAAGTAGTCCAATTTTTATTCAAGTTATATGCGCAAGTAATCAAGGAACAGGTATGCAAAAGTGATGCAATATCGCCCCGCCGTACAGTCTTGATCTGACATACTGGTACCACAAGCAGTGAATGTACCTAAACCTGAAAAAAAAATGGTGAAAACAACAGAATGAGATTACAAGAATCTGAGTAGGGTCTCAACATCATAAGATCTGCAAGAACCATAAACACAAATCTCCCGAAAAATATCTAATAATTCCTACGCAACTAAAGGGATTCATGCAATTCAAAGATTCAATCAAAAAGGGTAGGGACGAATCTATGGCTGAGGGGGACTACAAACACTTCCAAAAAGTATCAGAAGTACATAGGCAGGCAGAACTCATCAGATTGTTCTCGGTAATGAAGAACAAAAAGCCATACCCTTCCACCTGTGTTGTCCAAGGTTTACTGCACGAAAGGTAATTGGTTAACACACAAACAAATCAGCAAGCCTATTCATTTTTCCGCACAAGGAAAAAACATCCCAAGCCACACAAGGACGAGGGCATCCCAAACCACACAAGGATAAGGGGTTCCTGCCACACAAGGATAGGGCTTCTGGCCACACAAGGACCAGACATCCAGCGAGCTCTTGCTGGGATTTGCCACCCATACGACTCCCAAACCAATTTCACTCACCAAACCTATCAAAAACCAGTTATCAGATGTCGCAGGTGCCTTCCCCTTGGATGTGTGATGTGATAGCCTGAAATTTAACGATTCAACCTGATTTATCATCTCAATTAACTATGCAAAGTTTGGCACTAAGAGTAAGGCACAAGACAATTTTCAACTTCATGCATTCAAGGGATGAAATCATAATTCTTCTCAATGAATGGATTCCAAACAATCATATGAATAAGGGAAACAACATCAGAGATCAATCAAAGGCAGAATTATACAAATCTTAAAACCTAATTCCGCTGCCGATTTTAAACTTATCTTTTGACAAATAAATATGAACATCCAAACACCAAAAAATATATGGTTGAAAATAGGATGAAGTGAACTTTCCAACAAGCTATTATTTTCAGGAATCAGACAAGCGATGAAAGAATTATGCTAAATTGAAGTTCAAGAAGATTTTGGTAGTTCCGTCAAGTTTTGACTTTTCTTTTGACAAAAAATTACAAAATTAAAATAAATAAATAAGTATGGTTGGAAATAAGATGAAGAGAGCTTTCCAAAATGCTATTATTTTCAGGAATTCGACAAACGATGAAAGAGTTATGCTACATTGAAGTTCAAGAAGATTTTGTCAGTTTCGCTGAGTTTCGACTTTTCTTATGACAAAAAAATACTATTCTTCTGACAAAAAACCAATAATCATTGGAAACAGGATGAAGAGAGATTTCCAAGATGCTATTATTTTCAGGAATCCGACAAACGATGAGAGAGTTATGCTGGTTTAAAGTTTCAGCGAATTTTTGCAGATATAGGGAGGTGTAAGGGTTTTAGGCTATATGAGTTTTGTATGTTTTCTATGAAAACTTTTTGTGGGGTTGGCTTCTTATTTATAATGGATGGATATGAAACTAAGATTACTACTTTAAAAGCTTTATTAAAATAAGATAACTACCAGATTTAAATTCTGTAATTATTCCCTTTTAATTTTAGAGATTTTGATTCCTAAGGTTATTATCAACAAATATAGAACCAAATTAAAGGGAATAAAAACCAGAAATAATTACTGGACATTCCTTACTAATTTCGGCCATCACACATCCTCTTCTTCAGGGGCAAAATAGTCTTTTCATCTACACTGACTATGGACTTCTAGGACTGAAAATTTTAGGTCTCACATCCTCCCTTCCTTAAAAAAAGTTTGGTCCTCAAAATTTTAGCACAAGTACCTAAACAAACAAGTAAGGAAATTTTGTACACATAGATTCCTCCTGTTCCTCAACTTGGCCATTACACCAAACAACTCGTACCATAGGCATGCTTTGACTGTGAAGCTGTCGAACTAACCGATCTATTATGGCAATTGGCTATACGGGATAGGATAGGTCTTCAGCAACTTCGAATGGGGGTTCCTCGATCACGTGAGCAGGGTCTTGTACATAATTTCTCAGCATTGAAATGTGAAACACATTGTGAATTCTTTCCATATTTGGAGGTAAGGCAAGTTTGTATGCAACAGGGCCGATTCTTTCAACGATGTCATACGGACCAATGTAGCGAGATGCTAGCTTACCTAGCTGATGAAAATGAAGGACTCTTTTCCATGGGGCGACCTTCAAAAACATTTTGTCACCTACCGCAAATTCCAGTTCCATTCATTGATTGTCGACGTAGCTTTTCTGCTGATCCTAGGCTGTTTTTAGCCGTTGTCGGATCAAGTTGAACTGCTCCGTTCCTTGATCAATCAATTCCGGATTGTCTAGGCATCTTTCGCCTACTTCATTCCAGAAAATGGGAGTCCTGCAACGTCTCCCATATAATGCTTCATAAGGTGCCATACCGATGCTTACATGAAAACTATTGTTGTAAGCAAATTCTGCCAACGGCAGGCATTGATCCCAACCAGTTTGCTGATCCAACACACTCACTCATAACATGTCTTCAAGTGTTTGAATCGTCTTTTTTGTTTGGCCATCGTTCTGAGGATGAAATGCTGTACTGAAATTCAATTTCGAACTCAACGAAATTTGTAATTTCTCCCAAAATTGTGAGGTGAAACGAGGGTCACAATCTGAAATGATGGAAACTAGCACTCCATACAATCGAACAACCTCATCTAAGTAACAAACAACCAATTTCTCAGGTGTATCCGTCACACGTATAGGAAGAAAGTGTGCAGATTACCTCAATCGATCCATTATCACCCAAATCGCATTATATCCTCGCTGTGACCTAGGCAAACCGGCCACAAAATGCATTGTGACATGCTCCCACTTCCATTCCAAAATTGGAAGTGACTAGAGTAGTCCAGCGGGTCATTGATGTTCGATCTTTACTTGTTGACATACGAGGCATCGGGAAATAAACTCAACAATGTGGCATTTCATGTTTGGCCACCAATACTGCTCTTTCAAATCTCGGTACATCTTAGTGCTTCCGGGATGGATAGCAAACTTCGAACTATGCGCCTCCGATAGAATAAGGTTATGAGTATCAATATCTTATGGAACCCATACTCGGTTTCTGAAGACAAGCATTTTGTCATCTTGTATTCTGAAATCACAAAGTATGGCATCAACACCATCAGAAAGTTGCTTCCGAATTTCAATTAGTTTCGGATCCTCTAATTGCTGATTCCAGATTTCCTCAATCAAGGTAGGTGTGACTTCGATTCGTGCCAACAATGAACCAGAATAATCAGTGCCAAGATGCATACGATTAGTCCTCAAATTCAGCAACATAGGCATGTAATGGGTGCGCATATAGGCCAAAACTGATAGGGAAGGAGGACGAAACATTTGGCTTAAGGCATCAGCAACAACATTTGCCTTTCCAGGATGATATTCGATGATCAAATCGTAGTCTTTAATAAGCTCTACCCATCTTCGTTATCTAATATTGAATTCTTTTTGCATGAGTAGGTACTTCAAGCTTTTGTGATCGGTGAAGATTCGACATATCTCGCCATATAAGTAATGTCGCCATATTTTCAATGCAAACACCATGGCTGCAAGCTCCAAATCATGTGTAGGATAGTTGCTTTCATGCTGTCGTAACTATCGGGAAGCATAGGCAACGACTTTCTCATCTTGCATCAATACGCATCCAAGTCTGGATTTCGACGCATCGCTGTAAACCACATACCCCTTTCCGCAAATAGGTAAAGTAAGGATAGGTGCGGAAACTAACCGGTTTTTCAGTTTTTCAAAACTTCGTTAGCATTTCTCGTTCCACACAAACGGCTCACCATTGCATGTCAGTTTTTACAGTGGTGCGGCAAGCGATGAAAAATTCATCACAAACTGAGGGTACCTATCACCACATTAGAACTAGCCTCGACATCAGTTAGGGTGAATAACCTTGTTGGTCTTGGTTGTGCCTCACTTGTGGATCTATTGGGTTGTCCTCCTGGTGCACGCATTGGTGGTTTGGTGAGGTTAGCATACCCACCTCGTCCTGCACTAGATGTGCCTATGATATGTCTTGGCTTCTGGCATTCCCGCTGAATGTGCCTCATCTCGGACAAGGATACTCGGCATAAGGTGTCTATTCACTCACGAGCGGTAGCAGCTCCGGCTGAACCATTGAAATCTTTATATCCCAATTGTCGAGCTTCCTTCAACAATTTTGTATTCACAACGGGAAGTCTCTCGGCATCCTTAGGATTTGCCGGCTGTACAGGTTCAAGTGGAGGAATAGGTTCTTTCATTGTTGCAGGTGCAGGAGCATTTTGTAATTGCGCCTCCATACGCTGCTGATTTGCAGCAATTCCTTGTAATATGTTTAATATTTGTGCCATCACAGGATCAATGACTGGTGCAGCTAGTGGCTCAGGTTGATGTTTGGGCTCAGGTTGATTTTTGTGATCAACTTGCCCTTCTTGCTCAATTTGTGCATTCGGCTTCTCTTGCTCAACAGGTTGTTGTTCGGCCCGAATCCCATTCCTACCCTGTCAATCCCTCGTAGCGTTCAACGTTGCCATTCTATTTAAACATACGATTGTTACTTACACATAACTAAGTACGATACTAGGAAAAGAAGTTGTACCTGATGGAGAGGCATGCACCGGACGATACGCATATGCTGGAAAGCAATATATAAATTTCCGAAAATCACATGCACACATGCTAAGGTATTCTCGGCAATTACATCAACACTCATATATACTCTCGGAAATCATCATCAAACATCAAGCAAGCATGGATTCACACAACATCCATATTCGGCAATACACACTAGCAATCACATACATATACATTCGGCAATATAGGAGTCAAATAAGGACACTTGGCAACATGCATAAATCAACACACACATTCTCAGCAATGATAAGAAACACAGTAAACACTCATGGAAACATATCATGGCATGCCAGACATAAGAACATACACAAACAAATATCACACCAGATTATCATTCTCATCATTTAAATCTTACAAATCAATCCCATTTTAGCATTAGTTCACTTTCGGTATTAGCCCCTAAGTGAGTGAGTGTGTGTGCATGTCCTTACCTACAAACACCAAAATCAACAAATAAGTTGGCATATAACAAATTATTTTCCCTAAACCGTGCTACGCTACCAAACCTATAACGACCCCAATTCCTATCTGTTAATATTTGCTCCGATTAAGGTCATTGCCGCCGTGAAACCTAAACAAGCCCAAAGACGACTAGTACCTATCTTAATCCCACCAAGCTTACTCACTAAGTTTTCGACTTTTAGCATATTCATTCTATATATTTAATAACAGTTGGAGCATAATATTGGACAATCATTCTGGTATCATACGGAGTGAGTAAAAACATCAGCGGAAGTCTGTAAATTAAATCACTGGATTCATAACACACAAGTCCCATAAGTATCCAAATAACCAGAAAGAATTCCTCCAACATAGTCGAAAATAACAAGCAAAGAAGGGATCTTAAAATAGACCAGAAAATAGTCCAATTTTTATTCAAATTATATACGCAAGTAATCAAGGAACAGGTATGCAAAAGTGATGCAATGTCGCCCCGCCATACAGCCTTGATCTCACACACTAGTACCACGAGCTGTGAATGTACCTAAGCCTGAAAAAAATGGTGAAAAATAACGGAATGAGATTACAAGAATCTCAGTAGAGTCACAACATCATAAGATCTGCAGAAACCATATAAATCTCCCGAACAACATCTGATCATTCCTATGCAACTAAAGGGATTCATCCAATTCAAAGATTCAATTAAAAAGGGTACGGCCGAATCTAAGGCTGACGGGGACTAAAAACACTTCCGAAAAGTATCAGAAGTACACAGGCAGATAGAACTGATCAGATTGTGTTTGGAAATGAAGAAGAAAAGGCCATCCCCTTCCACCTTTGTTGTCCAAGGTATACTGCATGAAAGGTAATTGGTTAACACACAAGTTAATCAGTAAGCCTATTCTTCTTGCCACACAATGACAAAACATCCCAAGCCACGCAAGGACAAGGGCATCCCAAGCCACACAAGGATAAGGGCTTCCCAAACCACACAAGGATAAGGGGTTCCTGCCACACAAGAATCAGACCTCTAACGAGTTCTTGTTGGGATTCTCCACCCATACGACTCCCATACCAGTAAGAACCTCCCCTCTCACTAGTAGCATCAGCATTTATCCCGAATAGCCTCCGGAAAAGGATCCTGACACACAAACACGTACAAGCACACACAGGTAAGCACAAAGAACAAAACCAGAATAGGGTATTCTCAATTCTGTCAATTCACATTCAGCATGTTCAATACACATCACACATGCAAGCTAGGCACTCCTAACCTACCTTACGGGATTTGGTATAGGTACAATCAGTTTAATATGAATGCGCATACAGTTTTACAATCATAGGTACCGAAATCAATTAAGCAAACTACGAGGTCTTTAGAGAAACCGATTAGGCATAGATCCTACCTCTCTTATCTCTTAACAAGAAGCTATTCCTTCTCCCTTACTAGATACTTCCGAACCACCTAAGTCTTCATTAGGCAAAGACAAAAAAACAAACTAAACATGCATACGCAATAACCAAGTAAATACCCTATTTTCTTACCAATTCCACTCACCAAACCTATCAGAAACTAGATCAGATGTCGTAGGTGCCTCCCCCTTGGATGTGTGATGTGATAGCCAAATACATAACGATTCAACCTAATTTACCATCCCAATTAACTATGTAAAGTTCGGCACTAAAAGTAAGGCACAAGACAATTTTTAACTTCATGCATTCAAGGGATGAAATCATAATTGTTCACTATGAATGGATTCTAAACAATCATATGAATAAGGGCTACAACATCATAGATCAATCAAAGGAAGAATTATAAAAATCTTAAAACCTAATTTCGCCGTTGATTTTCAACTTATCTTTTGACAAAAAAATATGAAAGTCCAAAAAAAAAAAATATGGTTAGAAATAGGATGAAGAGAGCTTTCCAATAAGAGATTATTTGCAGGACTCCGACAAACAATGAAAGAGTTATACTATATTGAAGTTCAAGAAGATTTTGGCAGTTCCACCGAGTTTTGAATTTTCTTTTGACAAAAATTTATAAACATTCAAAAAAAAAAAAGTGGTTGGAAAGAGGATGAAAGAGCTTTCCAACAAGCTATTATTTACAGGAATCCAACAAAAGACGAAAGAGTTATGCTACATTGAAGTTTAAGAAAATTTTAACAGTTCCTCTGAGTTTCGACTTTTCTTATGAGAAAGAAATACTAATCTGCTGACAAAAAAAAAGAAGATTGGAAAGAGGATGAAAAGAGCTTTCCAACAAGTTATTATTTGCAGGAATCCGACAAACGATTACAGAGTTATGCTAGTTTAAAGTATCATCGAATTTTGGCAGATATAAGAAGATGTAAGGAGTTACAAATGATTACAGAGCTTTTCTTACTATGCATGCAAAATTTCCTTACTTGTTTGCTTAGATACTTGTGCTAAAATTTCGAGGACAAAATTGTTGTGAGGGGAGGATGTGTGATTTTGCCTTCAATTAAATTTTGTTGTTGTTCCTCTTGTTCGTATGATTGTTTGGCATTCATTCATGTTTTAAAAGCATGAATTCATCCTTTGAATCTTTTTTATATATGAAATCAGTATGCTCTACTCTTGCCCTATTGTTGCCTATCTTGATCAATTAATTAACCGACTGGATTCCGATCTTGTTTCTTTTTACTGTACAAGTCATAAACACTTAATCCTTCTTTGTTAACATGAAATCGCAACCCTTACACCTTGCTAACATGAAATAAGAAACTGTCTTGTGTCCTATGCTTAGTGCTAAAATATACATAGTTAAATTGGGATGGTAATTCAGGTTGAATCTTATTGAATTCTTGGCTATCACATCACAAATCCAAAGAGGAGTCACCGGTGGCATCTGACCACTAGTTTCTGATAGGTTTGGTGAGTGGACATGGTAAGGAAATAGGGTATTCAATTGGTTGTTGAGAATGCATGCTTAGTTTTGTTTTATCTTTTCCTTGTGATGCTATAGATGGTTCAGAACTACTAAATAAAGGCAAAAGAATAGCTTCTTGTTCAGAGACAAAAGAGGCAAGATCTATACCTCACCGGTTTCTCCAGAGATTCTTGATTGTTTGATGTTTATTTTCGATGCACACTCTTATTGTTATTGTATACGAATTGACGGTAGGGTGTATACATGAACTGCGGATTGGGATGTGATTATTTAGGCTATACCGAACTCTTGAGATAGATTATGTCTGCGTAATTTGCATGTGTTGTGTGTATTGAACATGCTGATTGTGTTCTGACATGATTGAGGATACCCTATTATGGTATTATACTTTGTGCTTGCCTGTGTGTGCTTGTTCGTATTTGTGTGTCAGGATCCTGTTTCGGTGGCCAATTGAGGTAAGCACTAATGCTTTTAGGGAGAGGGGAGGCTCTTACTGGTAAGGGAGTCTATGGGCTATAATCCCTAGCAAGAGCTCGCTGGATGCCTTGTCCTGTGTGCTGGTTAGGATGCCTAGTCCTGTGTGTTGGCCAGATGCCTTGTCCTGTGTACTGCCAAGAAGCCCTAATCCTATGTGCTAGTGAGGATGCCCAGTCCTGTGTGTTGGCAAGATGAATAAGCTTGTTGTTTAGTTTGTGTGTTAACCTTTTATCTTTTGTGCAGCTTAGCCTTGGACAACACAGGTGGAAGGGGATAATCTTTCTTTTTCCTACTTTCGTGAGTAATCTGATGAGTTTTACCTGCCCATGTACTTCTGATTTTCAAAAGTGTTGTAGTCCACCATCAGCATTAGTTTTGGACCTAACCCATTGATTTATTATTGAATTGCGTGATACACATAGTTATGTAGGAATGATCAGATGTTGTTTAGGAGATGTTTATGATGTTGTGATCCTACTAAGATTCTTGTAATCTCATCCTGATGTTTTCACTATTTATTTTAGGCTTAGGTACATTCGTTGTTCGTAGTACCAGTGTGTGAGAACAAGGTTGTACGGCAGGGCGATATCGCATCACATTTTCATTCATGTCTCCTTGAATGATTGCGCATATAACATGAACCTTGATTGGACTATTTTCTAGTTATTTAAGTCTCTCCTTTGATGGTTTGTTTCCGGATTACTTTAGGAGATTTACATGCTGAATTTTTGGATCTTTATAGGACTTGTGTGTTGTGGTTCCAATGATTAAATGAAAAGACTTCCGCTGATGTTTTATTTACTTCGTATTATGCCAGAATGTTTGTCCAATATCATGCTCCAATTATTATGAATGAACATGCTAAAAATCGGAAATAAGATGGGTAAGCCTTGTGGGCTTCAAATGGGCTCTAGTTTTTAGACTTATTTGGGTTTAACGGTGGTAAAGGTCTTAATAGAAGCAAATAATAGTAGGTTAGGATTTGGGGCCCTTACAGGTTTGGACCAGCATACCAGTTGGGACCGATGCCGACCATTAGCGTAATTTGCCTACAACAATAATTTTGATGTAAGCATCGGTATGGCACCTTAAGAAGCACTATATAGGAGACGTTGCAGAACACCCATTTGCTGGAATGAAGTAGGCCAGAGATGCCTAGACAATCCAGAATTGATTGATCAAGCAACAGAGCAGTTGAACTTCATTTGACAACGGCTCAAAACAGCCCAGGATTGACAGAAAAAACAATGCCGATAATCGACGAAGAGAGCTAGAATTTGTGGTAGGTGACAAGGTGTTTTTGAAGGTCGCTCCGTGGAAAGGTGTCCTTCATTTTCAGCAACGAGGTAAGCGATCACCTCGTTACATTGGTCTATATGACATAGTTGAAAGGATCAACCCTGTTGTATACCGACTTGCCTTACCTCCAAATATGGAAAGAATTCACAATGCGTTTCATGTTTCAATGTTGAGAAAGTATGTGCGAGACCCTGTTTATGTGCTCGAAGAACTGCTAGTCGAAGTTACTGAAAATCTATCATGTCCCGTACAGCCAGTTGTCATACTAGATCGGTCAGTTTGACAGCTACGCAGTCGAAACATGCCTACGGTACGACTCGTTTCGTGAAATGGCCAAATGGTGTAACAGTCTTGGGAGACTGAGTAATGTATACGTGAAACATTTCCTTACTTGTTTGTTTAGATACTTGTGTAAAAATTTTGAGGATGAAATTCTTATAAGGAAGGGGAGGATATGAGACCCCAAATTTTCAGTCCTAGAAATCCAGAAGTCAGTGCAGGTAAAAAGACTATTTTACCCCTGAAGAAGAGGATGTGTGAAGGCCAAAATTGGTAAGGAATGTCCAGTAATTATTTCTGGTTTTTATTCCCTTTAATTTTAGTCTTTGTTGGTTGATAATTAACTTAGAAAATAAAATCCCTAAAATTAAGGGAAGATAATTACAGAATTTAATTCTGATAATTATCTTATCTTAATCTAATCTTTAAAGTAATAAAATTATCGGTCTGTTCGACAACTTCACAGTCGAAGCATGCCTATGGTACGAGTCATTTGGCAAAATGACCAAATTGAGGAACAGTCTTGGGAGACTAAGGAATCTATGCTTGTAAAATTTTCTTACTTGTTTGCTTAGATACTTGTGCTAAAATTTCGAGGACCAAACTCTTTTTAAGGAGGGGAGGATGTGAGACCCAAAATTTTCAGTCCTAGAAGTCTAGAGACAGTGCAGATGAAAAGACTGTTTTGCTCCTAAAGAAGAGGATATGTGATGGCCGAAATTGGTAAGGAATGTCCAGTAATTATTTCTGGTTTTTATTCCCTTTAATTTTAATCTTTATTGATTGATATAGAAAATAAAATTCCTAAAATTAAGGGAGAATGATTTCAAAATTTAATTCTGATAATTAACTTACCTTAATCTAATCTTTAAAGTAATAAAAATTATCAGTCAGTTCGACAGTTTCGCAGTCAAAATGTGCCTATTGTACGAATTGTTTGGCGAAATAGCCAAATTGAAGAACAGTCTTAGGAGACTGAGGAATCCATGAGTGCAAAATTTCCTTACTTGTTTTCTTAGATACTTGTACTAAAATTTCAAGGACAAAATTTTTATAAGGAGCGGAAGATGTGAGACCCCAAATTTTCAGTTCTAGAAGTCTAGAAGCCAGTGCAGGTGAAAAGAGCGTTTTGGCCCTGAAAAGAGGATGTGTAATGGCCAAAATTGGTGAGGAATGTCTAGTAATTATTTCTGGTTTTATTCTTTTTAATTTTAATTTTTATTTATTGATAATTACCTTAGAAAATAGAATCTCTAAAATTAAGAAAGGATAATTACAGAATTTAGTCCTGATAATTAATTATGGGATTAATTTAACTACTTTAAAGATTAGATTAAGATAAGATAATTATCAGAACTAAATTTTGTAACTATTCTCCATTAATTTTAGAGATTTTATTTTCTAAGTTAATTATCAATTAATAAAGAACCAAATTAAATGAAATTAAAACCATAAATAATTACTGGACATTCCTTACCAATTTTGTCCATCACACTTCCTCTTCTTCAGGGGCAAAATAGTCTCTTCACCTGCACTAGCTTCTGGACTTCTAAGACTGAAAAATCGAGGTCTCGCATCCTCCCCTCTTTATAAGAATTTCGTCTTTGAAATTTAGCACAAGTACGTAAAAAAACAGATAAAGAAATTTTGCACACATAGATTCCTTAATCTCCCAAGACTGTTCCTCAATTTGGCCATTTCACCAAACCACTTGTGAGACCTCGAATTTTGAGTCCTAGAAGTCCAGAAGTCAGTACAGGTAAAAAGATCATTTTTCCCCTGAAGAAAAGGATGTGTGATGGCCGAAATTAGTAAGGAATGTTTGGTAATTATCTCTGGTATTAATTCCCTTTAATTTGGTTCTTAATTTGTTGATAATTACCTTAGGAATTAAAATCCCTAAAATTAAAAGGCGATAATTACAGAATTTAAATCTGGTAGTTATCTTACTTTAATAAAGCCCTTTAAAGTAGTAATCTTAATTCCATACCCATCTATTATAAATAGGAAGCCAACCCCACAAAAATCATTCATAGAAAACACACAAAACTCGTATAGCCTAAAACCCTTACACCTCCCTATACATGTCAAAATTCGCTGAAACTTTAAACCAGCATAACTTTCTCATCGTTTTTTCGGATTCCTGAAAATAATATCTTGTTGGAAAGCTCTCTTCATCCTCTTTCCAACCATCTCTGGTTTTGTTTCAAAAGATTAGTTTTATTTCTCGAAAGAAAAGTCGAAACCCGGCGAAACTGTCAAAATCTTCTTGAACTTCAATGTAGCATAACTCTTTCATCATTTTTCGGATTCCTCAAAATAATAGCTTGTTGAAAATCTCTATTCATCCTCTTTCTAAAAATATTTTCTTGTTGTTTGGACGTCCGTATTTCTTTGTTAAAATATAAGTTGAAAATAGGTGGAAGAATTAGGTTTTAAGATTTGAATAATTCTGCCTTTGATTGATCTCTGATGTTGTTGCCATTATTCATATGATTGTTTAGAATCAATTCATAGTGAAAAATCATGAATTCATCCTTTGAATCTTTTCTATACATGAAATCAATATGCCCTACCTTTGCACTACTGCCCTATTTTGCCTATCTTGATCAATTGATTAACGGATTCTGATCTTGTTTCTTTTGATTATACATGTTATAAACCCTTAATCCTTCCTTGTTAACATGAGATCGCAACTCTTACAACTTGTTAACATGAAATCTCAACTTGCCATATTGCCCTATTCTTCATGCCGAAAATTGTATGATAATTAGGGATGGTAATTCAGGTTGTTTCTCGTTAAGTTCTTGGCTATCACATCACATATCCAAGAGGGAGGTACCTGCGGCATCTGATCTCTGGTTTCTGATAGGTTTGGTGAGTGGAATTGGTAAGTAAATAGGGTATTTAATTGGATATTGGATATGCATACTTAGTTTGGTTTTGGTTTTGCCTTGTGATGCTATAGGTAGTGCAGAATTATTGAATAAAGGCAAGGGAGTAACTTTTTTTTCAGAGACAAGAGAGGTAGGATCTATGACTCATCAGTTTCTCCAGAGACCTAATTGTTTGCTTAATTGATTTTGGTACCTATGATTGTGAAACTGTATGCGTATTCATATTAAATAATTCATATTTGAGTTACGGATTGAATTGAGGAATTTCTAGGCTATACCAAATCCCTTAAGGTAGGTTAGGAGTGCCTAGCTCGAATGTGTGATGTGTATTGAACATGCTGAATGTGATATGACAGAATTGAGAATACCCTGTTGTGGTTTTGTGCTTTGTGCTTGCCTGTGTGTGTTGGCATGTGTTTGTATGTCAGGATCCTTTTCCGGTGGCCATTTGGGGAAAGCGCTGATGCTCCTAGTGAGAGGGGAGGTTCTTACTGGTATGGGAGTAGTATGGGTGGCAAATCCCAGCAAGAGCTCGCTGGATGTCTCGTCCTTGTGTGGCAGGAACCTCTTATCCTTGTGTGGTTTGGGAAGCCCTTATCCTTGTGTGGTTTGGGATGCCCTTGTCCTTGTGTTGAAAGATGAGTAGGCTTGCTGATTAGCTTGTGTGTTAACCAATTACCTTTCGTGCAGTAAGCCTTGGACAACACAGGTGGAAGGGGATGGCCTTTTCTTCTTCATTGCCGAACACAATCTGATCAGTTTTGCCTGCCTGTGTACTTCTGATACTTTTCAGAAGTGTTTGTAGTCCCCCCTCAGCCTTAGATTCGGCCCTACCCTTTTTTATTGAATCTTTGAATTGCATGAATCCCTTTAGTTGCGTAGGAATGATCAGATGTTGTTCGGGAGATTTGTGTTTATGGTTTTTGCAGATCTTATGATGTTGTGACCGTAGTGAGATTCTTGTAATCTCATTCCATTGTTTTCACCATTTTTTTCAGGCTTAGGTGCATTCATTGCTCGTGGTACCAGTGTGTGAGATCAAGGTTGTACGGCGGGGCGATATCGCATCACTTTTGCATACCTGTTTCTTGATTACTTGCGCATATAACTTGAATAAAAATTGGATTACTTTCTGGTTTATTTTAAGATTCCTTCTTTGCTTGTTATTTTCGACTATGTTGGAGGAATTCTTGCTGGTTATTTGGATCCTTACAGGACTTGTGTTATGAATCCAGTGATTTAATTTAAATTCTTCCATTGATGTTTTTACTCACTCTGTATGATACCAGATTGATTGTCCAATATCATGTTCCAACTGTTATTAAACATGTAGAATGAACATGCTTAAAGTCGAAAACTTAGTGAGTAAGCCTGGTGGGATGCAGATAGGTCCTAGGTGTCTTTGGGCTTGTTTGGGTTTCACGGCGGTAATGACCTTAATCGGAGCAAATATTAATAGCTAGGATTTGGGGACGTTACACGACTCGTACCATAGGCATGTTTCGACTGTGAAGCTGTTGAATTGACCAATCTAGTATGGCAAATGGCTGTACGAGCTAGGATAGGTCTTCAGCAACTTCAACTGGCGGTTTTTTGAGCACATGAGCAGGGTATTGCATATACTTTCTCAACATTTAAACGTGGAACACATTGTGAATTCTTTCCATATTTAGAAGTAAGGCAAGTCGGTATGCAACAGGGTCGATTCTCTCGATGATGTCATATGGACCAATGTAATGAGGTGCTAGCTAACCTCGCTGCTGAAAACGAAGGACACCATTCTACACAGTGACCTTTAAAAATACCTTGTCACCTACCGCAAATTCCAGCTGCCTTCGTCGATTATCAGCATAGTTTTTCTGCCAATTCTGAACTATTTTTAGCCATTGTTGAATCAAGTTCAACTGTTCTGTTGCTTGATCAACCAATTCCAGATTGTCTAGGCGTCTCTCGCTACTTCATTCCAGCAAATGGTAGTTCAGCAACGTCTCCCATATAGTGCTTCATAAGGTGTCATACCGATACTTACTTGAAAAATATTGTTGTAAACAAATTCTGCCAATGCTAGGCATCGGTCCCAACCGGTATGGTGGTCCAACACACTCGCACGTATCATGTCTTCGAGTGTCTAAATCGTCCTTTCTCATTGACCATCGGTCTGAGGAAGAAATACTGTACTGAAATTCAATCTTGAACCGAGCACATTCTGGAATTTCTCCCAAAATCGTGATGTGAAACGAGGGTCACGATCTGAAACGATAGAAACTAGCACTTCATGCAATCAAACAATCTCGTCCAAGTAACAAACAGCCAATTTCTCTAGTGTATCCGTCACACGTGTTGGAAGGAAGTGTGCAGATTTTTCCAATCGATCTACGATCACCCAAATGGCATTGTATCCTCATTGTGATCTAGGCAAACTAGTCACAAATCCATTGTGACATGCTCCCACTTCCATTATAGAATTGGAAGTGACAGTAGTAAACCACCGGGTCTTTGATGTTCGATCTTTACTCGTTGAGATACGAGGCATCGAGCAACGAACTAAGCAATGTGGCATTTTATGATCGGCCACCAATACTACTCTTTTAAATCTCGGTACATCTTTGTGCTTCCAGGATGGATAGCGAACTTCAAACTATGCGCCTTAGATAAAATAAGATTACGAATATCAACATCTTGTGGAACACATACCCGGATTTTAAAGACAACCACTTCGTCTTCTCGCACTCTGAAATCATGAACTATGGCATCAACACCATCAGAAAGTTGCTTCCGAATTTCAATTAGTTTCGGATCCTCTAATTGCTGATTCCGGATCTCCTCAATCAAGGTAGGCATGACTTCGATTCATGCCAACAACGAACAAGAAAAATCAGTGCCAAGATGCACACAGTTAGTTTTCAATTCCAACAACATAGGTGTGTAATGGGTGCGCATGCAAGCTAAAACTGATGGGGAAAGAGGATGAAACTTTCGGTTCAAGGCATCAGCAACAAATTTGCCTTCCCAGGATGATATTCGATGATTAAATCGTAGTCTTTAATCAATTCTACCCATCTTTGTTATCTTATATTCAATTCTTTTTACGTGATGAGGTACTTCAGGTTTTTATTATAATTACCCTAACTCCTAACCTATTATTAATTGCTCCAATTAGGGCCTTTACCGCCGTAAAACCCAAATAAGCCCAAGAACCAGGAACTATCCGAATCCCACAAGGCTTATTCATCAAATTCTCGATTTTTAGGATATACATTCTTTATGTGTATCAACAATTGGAACATGATATTGGACAAGTACTCTGGTATCATATGGAGTGAAAGAAATACCAGCGGAAAGTCTTTAAATAAAATCAATGAATCCACAACACAGAAGTCCCATAGGGATCCAAATATCCAACAAGTTAAATCTTAACATAAATCAGACACAAGTAAAGGAAGAATCTTGAAAAACCAGAAGTAGTCCAATCATAATTCATGTTATATGTGCAGGCAATCAAGGAATAGGTATGCAAGTGTGATGCGATATCGCCCCGCCATGTAGCCTCTGATCTCACACGAACAGTGGATGTACTTAAGCCTGAAAAATGGTAAATACAACAACATGAGATTACAAGAATCTCAGTAGGGTCCAACATCATAAGATCTACAGAAATATTAAACACAAATCTCCCAAACAACATCAGATCATCCCTACACAACTATAGGTATCACGCAGTTCGAGAATCAACCAAAGGGATAGGACCAAAACTAAGGCTGAGGAACTACAACACTTCTGAAAATCAGAATTACACAGGCAGGTAAAACTCATCAGATTACTTTTGGCACTAGAAAGAAAGAAAGCATCCCTTTCCATCTGGGTTATCCAAGGTTTACAGCACAAAGGGTAAAAGGTTAGCACACAAGCGAATCAGCAAACCTATTCATCCTGCCACACAAGGACAAGACATCCAAACCACACAAGGACAAGGCTTCCAGCCACACAAGGACCAGGCATCCAAGCTACACAAGGACAAGGTTTCCAGCCACACATGGACCAGGCATCCAGCCACACAAGGACAAGGCTTCCAGCCACACAAAGACAAGGTATACAGCCATACAAGGACAAGGCTTCCAGCGCACGCATGCTGGGGATTGCCACCTATACAACTCCATACTAGTAAGAGGCTCCTCTCTCCTAAAGAGCATCAGCGCTTACCCCGATTGGCCATCGGAATAGGATCATGACACACAAACACGTATAAAAACACACAAACAAGTACAAAAACACACAAAAAAGTACAAAGCATAATACCACAATAGGGTATCTTCAATCATGTTATAACACAATTATGCAATTCAGGCACTCAAAACCTAATTCAAGGGTTTGTTATGGCCTATAGGATTCATATCTTAACCCGCGATTCATGCACATATCCTACAATCAATTCGCATGCAATAATAACATGGGCAGGTATCAAAAATAACAAATAAACAACAGGTATCTCTGGAGAAACTGATGAGGCCTAGATCCTACCTCTATTGTCTCCGAACAAGAAGCTATTCCTTTGCCCTTATTTAATAATTCTGAGCCTTCTATAGCATCACAAAGCAAAGACAAAACCAAACTAAGCATGCATACTCGATAACCAAGTAAATACCCTATTTCCTTATCAATTCCACTCACAAAACCTATTAGAAACCAGTGGTCAGATGCCGCAGGTGCCTACCGTTTGGATGTGTGATGTGATAGCCAAAAACTTAATAAGATTCAACCTGAATTACCACTCCAATTTAACTATGTATATTTTGGGAGTAAGCATAGGACACAAGATAATTTTTGATTTCATGTTAGCAAGCTGTAAGGGTTGCGATTTCATATTAACAAAGAAAGATTAAGTGTTTATAACTTATACAATCAAAAGAAACAAGATCGGAATCCACTAGGTTAATCAATTGATCAAGATAGGCAACAATAAGGCAACGATAGGGTATACTGATTTCATGTATAGAAAAGATTCCAAGGATGAATTCATGATTTTATAACATGAATGGATGCCAAAAAATCATACGACCAAGAGGAACAACAGAAATCAATTGAACACAGAATCACACAATCTTGAAACCTAATTCTATTGAAATAGGATTTAACTTTCGACAAAGAAAAATTAACCTACAAAAAATAAAACAAAGATAGTTCGGAAAGAGGATGAATAGAGCTTTCCAACAAACTATTATTTGCAAGAATCTGAGAAAGGATGAGAGAGTTACGCTTATTTGAAGTTCCAGCGAATTTCGGCAAAAATTGGGAGGTGTAAGTTTTTTAGGTTTTATGAATTTTGTTTGTTTTCTGCATAAGATTTTCATGTGGCTGGATTCCTATTTATATAAAGTGGTTACGGGATTAAAATCACTATTTTAAAGGTTTGATTAAAATAAGATAATTATCAGAATCACATTATGTAATTATCCCTTTAAATTTTAGGGATTTTAATTTCAAAGGTAATTATCAACCTATAAAGAACTAGATTAAAAGGAATTAAAACCGAAATTAATTACTGGACATTTCTTACCAGTTCCGGCCATCACACATCGTTTTCTTCAGGGACAAAATAATCTTTTCAACTGTACTGGCTTCTGGACTTCTAGGACTCAAAATTCAGGGTCTCACATCCTCCCCTCCTTATAAGAATTTTGTCCTCGAAATTTTAGCACAAGTACCTAAGCAAACAGGTAAGGAAATTTCACACACATAGATTCCTCAGTCTCCCATGACTGTTCCTTAATTTGGCCATTCCGCCAATCAATTCGTACCATAGGCTCGCTTCGAGTGCGAAGTTGTCGAACTGACCTATCTAGTGTGGCAACTGGCTGTACGGGATAGGATAGGTCTCCAGCAACTTCGACTGGGGGTTCTTCGAGCACAAGGGTAGGGTTTTGCACATATTTTCTCAACATTGAAACGTGAAACATGTTGTGAAGTATTTCCATATTTGGAGGTAAGGTAAGTCGGTATGCAATAGGGTCGATCCTCTCGAAAATGTCATACAGTCTAATGTAATGAGGTGCTAGTTTACCTCACTGCTGAAAATGAAGAACTCCTTTCCATAGGGTGACCTTCTAAAACACTTTGTTACCTACCACAAATTCCAGCTCCCTTCATCGATTATCAATACAGTTTCTCTATCAATCCTGGGATGTTTTTAGCCACTGTTGAATCAAGTTCAACTATTGCGTTGCTTGATCAATCAATTCCGGATTGTCTAGGCGTCTCTCGCCTACTTCATTTCAGCAAATGGCAGTTCTGCAATGATGCTTACATTAAAAATATTATTGTAGGCAAATTCGGCCAATGGCAGGCATCGATCCTAACCGGTATGCTGGTCTACCACACTCGCATGTAGCATGTCTTCGAGTGTCTGAATTGTCCTTTCTGATTGACCATCGGTCTAGGGATGAAATACTATACTGAAATTCAATCTCAAACCCAGCACATTATGGAATTTCTCTCAAAATTGTGAGAAGAAATGAGGGTCACGATCTGTAGCGATGGAAACTGGCACTCCATACAATCGAACAATCTCGTCCAAGTAACGAACAACCAATTTCTCTGGTGTATCCGTCACATGTAAAGGAAGGAAGTGTACAGATTTCGTCAATCAATCTATGATCACCCAAATTATATTAAATCCTCTCTGTAATCTAGGAAACCCGGTCACAAAATCCATTATGACATGCTCCCACTTCCACTATGGAATCGGAAGTGACTACAGTAGACCAGCAGGTCGTTGATGTTCGATCTTTACTTGTTGACATACGAGGCATCGGGCAACAAACTCAGCAATGTGGCATTTCATATTTGGCAACCAATACAGCTCCTTTAAATCTCGATACATCTTAGTGCTTCTGAGATGGATAGCGAACTTCAAACTATGCGTCTGCGATAGAATAAGGTTACGAATATCAACATCTTGTGGAACACATACCCAGTTTTTGAAGACAAGCACTTCATCATCTCGTATTCTGAAATCACGAATTATGGCATCAACACCATCCAAAAGTTGCTTCTGAATTTTATTTAGTTTTTGATCCTCTAATTTCTGATTCCGGATTTCCTCAATCAAGGTCGGCGTGACTTCGATTCTTGCCAATAACGATCCAGAAAAATCAGTGCCAAGATGCACACCGTTAGTTTTTAAATTCAACAACATAGGAATGTAATGGGTACGCTTGTAAACCAAAACCGATGGGGAAGGAGGATGAAACTTTTGGCTCAAGGCATCAGCAACAATATTCGCCTTTCCAGGATGATATTTGATGATCAAGTCGTAGTCTTTTATTAGCTCCACCCATCTTCTTTGTCTCCTATTCAATTCTTTTTGCTTTAGGAGGTACTTCAGCCTTTTGTGGTGGGTGAAGATTTGGCATATCTCGCCGTATAAGTAATGTTGCCATATTTTCAATGCAAACACCACGGCTGCAAGCTCCAAATCATGTGTAGGATAGTTGCTTTCGTGCGGTGGTAACTATCGAGAAACATAAGCAATGACTTTCCTGTCTTGCATCAGTACGCATCCAAGTCCAGATTTCGACGCATCGCTGTAAACCACATACTCCTTTCCGCAAATAGGTAAGGTAAGGATAGGTGCGAAAACTAACTGGTTTTTCAGTTCTTCGAAACTTCGCTTGCATTTATTGCTCCACACGAATGGCTCATCTTTGCGTGTCAGTTTTGTCAATGGTCCGGAAAGCGATGAAAAATTCTCCACAAAGCGACGGCAGTATCCTCCTAAACCAAGGAAACTACGAACATCGAACACAGTTCGCAGGGGTTCCCAAGCAACTATGGCTTCGATCTTCTTCGGATCAACTAACACACCTTGGGTGGAAACAACATGGCCATGGAAACCAACTTCGAATAACCAGAATAAGCATTTGGAGTACTTTGCGAACAACCGTTGATCCTTCAAAACATTCAGCTCAATCCGCAAATGCTTAACATATTCCTCTTCCAATTTTGAATAAATCAGAATGTCGTCGATGAAGACTCTCACAAATTTATCTAGGGACTTATGGAACACACTATTCATCAGGTCCATGAACACAGCTAGTGCATTGGTCAAACTGAATGGCATAACCAGAAATTTGTAGTGGCCGTATCGCGATCTGAATGCGGTCTTTGAAATATCAGCATCACGAACTCTCATATGCACCGTGGAGTTGGTCGAAAAAATCATTGATGCGTGACAAAGGGTACTTGTTCTTCACAGTCACATGATTCAACTGCCGATAGTCAATGCATAATCGCAGCGATCCATTTTTCTTCTTTATGAACAAGACAGCTGCTCACACTAGGTTGGATGAAACCACGATCTAGCAAATCTTCTAATTGTATTTTTAGTTCCTTCATTTCCGCAGGAGCCATACGATATAGAGGAATAGAAATCAGATTCGTACCAGGCACTAACTCAATGTCGAATTCCACTTCACTTGCTGGTGGTAAACCGACTATGTCTTCTGGAAATACTTCTGAAAATTCGCGAACCACTGAAACAAAATCCAGATCCGAGGATTCTTTAGAAATATCATGTACGTGCGTTAGGTATGCTGCACATTAGGGCTTAATATTATCTTCAAAACAGTACTCGGCACCATCAGGAAAAGTGAATCACACACGTTTGGTGAAACATTCCATAGGGCTTGATATTTCGCCAGACAGTCCATACCTAAGATTACATCCAGCTCTCGGATGTCCAATGGAATTAGATCCACTTCAAGTACATTTAGACCCATACGTACAGCACAGTCGATGTAGACTAGATCACAAATTAGTTGTTCTCCAAAAGGAGTCAGAACCGTAATAGGAGGTGTCAAGGGAGATAGAGGTCGATCTGTGCTAAGTGCTATCCTTGGACTTACAAATAATCTATTTGCTCTGGGATCTAATAATACTTTAGCATTTTGAGAAAAGACTGAAATAATACTTGTCACCACATCAGGACTAGCCTCGCCATCAGTTAGGGTGAATAGCCTTGTTGGTCTTGGTTGCACCTC
The DNA here is from genome assembly GCA_019739055.1 of Passiflora organensis. Classification (NCBI taxonomy): domain Eukaryota; kingdom Viridiplantae; phylum Streptophyta; class Magnoliopsida; order Malpighiales; family Passifloraceae; genus Passiflora; species Passiflora organensis. The sequence continues at coordinate 15,114 of JAEPBF010000186.1, read as the reverse complement.
ACTTGTGGATCCGTTGGGTGGTCTTCCTGGGGCGTGCATTGGCGGTTCGGTGGGGTTAGCATACCCACCTCGGCCCACACTAGGTGCGCCTGTCATACGTCTCGGCTTCTGGCATTTCCGCTGAATGTTCCCTATTTTGCCACAATTGTAACATCAACATTGCTGAGAATTTCACGTAGCCTATTATAATTCGAACCAGAAAAGTTCTTCTTCTTGTTATTTCCATTGCTATTAATTTTCTGAGGATAGTACTTTAAAGGATAGGGTCCCGTATGCCGATTAAATTTTGAATCTTGCTGAAAAGATCCGTCACTAGTGGTTGCGGATAGCTTCTTGGTTTGCACGATCTTTTCGGTTTCAGTCGCGGCAATAATTAGTTCTTGAAAATTCTCTACCGGTGTCATACCAGCGATGGTTTTGAGTTCGGTACTCAGCCCATCCTGAAATCGTCTCGTAAACTGGTATGGTGAGCGATCCTCTTCTGGGGAAAATCAGGACAACTCCCTTAATGACTTCTCATTTTCCAGCACCGAAAAGGTGCCCTGTTCAAGCTTGTAGAAGGTTCGTTGCTGTTTGCTTTTATGGAATCTCGTATAGAACCTTTCGTCCAATTCATACCGAAATTCCTCCCATGTAGGCAGACGATCGCCAAATCGCAAGCTCACAGCTGTCCACCATGCTAGGGCTTCTCCCTCAAATAGGAAAGTGGCGATGGAAACCTTGTCATCATCTGAGATACGTAAGAACAAGGACATTCGGCATAAGGTTTCGATCCATTCACGAACGACAGTAGCTCCGGCTGAACCATTGAAATCTTTACATCCTAATTGTCGAGCTTCCTTCAACAATTTGGTAATCACGATTGAAAGCCTCTCGAATTCCTTAGGATGAGCTCGTTGTATAGGTTCAAGTGGAGGAATAGGTTCTTCCACGGGCGCGAGTGCAGGAGCATTATGAAATTACGCCTCCATACGCTGCTGATTCGTAGCAATTCCATGTAATGCGTTTAGGATTTGGGCCATCACATGATCGATGGCTGGTGCCTCAGGTTGGTTTTTGGGCTGATCTTGCCCTCCTGCTTTGTTTGTTCATTCGGCTCGTCTTGCTCAACAGGTTGCTATTCTGGCCATCAGATCATCCCTATAAAACTATGTATGAGACCCTGAATTTTGAGTCCTAGAAGTCCAGAAGCCAGTGCAGGTGAAAAAGACCATTTTTCCCCTGAAGAAAAGGATGTGTGACGGCCGAAATTGGTAACGGATGTCTAGTAATTATTTCTGGTATTAATTCCCTTTAAATTGATTCTTTATTGGTTGATAATTACATTAGGAAATAAAAACCCCAAGTTTAAAGGAGGATAATTATAGAATATAATTCTGATAATTATCTTATTTTAATTAAGTTTTTAAGGTAGGGATTTTGATCCCATGACCACCTTATATAATTAGGAAGTTAGCCACACAAAAATCTTATACAGAAGAAAACTTATAAAATTCATAAGACCTGAAAACACTACACCTCCCAATTTCTATTGAAATTCGCTGGAACTTCAAACAAGCATAACTCTCTCATCGTGTATCGGATTTCTATTAATAATTGCTTGTACAACACAGGTCATCCCTTTCTACCTGTGTTGTACAAGGTTTACTGCACAAAGGGTAAAAGGTTAGCACACAAGTTAATCAGAAAACTTATTCATTCGGCCACACAAGGACAAGGCTTCCAACCACACAAGGACAAGGCATCCAAACAATGCAAGGACAAGGCTTCCAGCCACACAAGGACTAGGCATCCAAGCCACACAAGGACAAGGCTTCCAGAGAGCGCATGCTGGGGATTGCCACCCATACAACTTCCATACCAGTAAGAGCCTCTCCTCTCCCAAGGAGCAACAGCACTCAAAACCTAACTCAAGGGATCGTTATGGCCTATAGGATTCATATCTCAATCTACGATTCATGCACATATCCTACAATCAATTTGCATGCAATAATAACAAGGGCAGGTATCGAAAATAACAAACAAACAACAGGTATCTCTGGAGAAACCGATGAGGCCAAGATCCTTCCTGTCTTGTCTCCAAACAAGAAGCTATTTCTTTTCCCTTATTTAATAATTCTGAACCACCTATAACATCACAAAGCAAAGACAAAACCAAACAAAACATGCATACTCGATAACCAAGTACCCTATTTCCTTACCAATTCCACTCACCAAACCTATCAGAAACCAGTGGTCAGATGCCGCAGGTGCCTCCTCTTTGGATGTGTGATGTGATAACCAAAAACTTAACAAGAATCAACTTGAATTACCACCCCAATTTAATTATGTATATTTCAGCACTAAGCATAGGACACAAGATAATTTGTTATTTCATGTTAGCAAGGTGAAAAGGTTGTGATTTCAAGTTAACAAAGAAGGATTAAGTTTCTATAAGTTATACAATCTAAAGAAACAAGATTGGAATCCAATAGGTTAGTTAATTGATCAAGATAGGCAACAATAGGGCAAGGGTAGGCCATATTGATTTCATGTATAGAAAAGGTTCAAAGGATGAATTCATGATTTTATAACATGAATGGATGCCAAATAATCATAAGAACAAGATGAACAACAACAGAAATCAATTGAAGACAGAATCAGACAATCATAAAACCTAATCCCGCTGAAATACGATTTAACTTTCAACATAGAAAAGCTAGCCTTCATATGAAAAACTCAGTATTATTGGAAATATGATGAAGAGATCTTTCCAACAAGCTCTTATTTTCATGAATCCGATAAAGAACGAGAGAGTTATGCTATTTTGAAGTTCAAACAGATTTTGGCAATTCTGTTGAAATACGATTTAACTTCGGCAAAGAAAAACTAACCTCCAGACAATAAACCAAACATGATACGAAATAGGATGAAGAGAGTTTTCCAACAAGCTATTATTCTCAGGAATCAGATAAACGATGAGAGAGTTATGCTGATTTGAATTTCCAGCAAATTTCAGCAGAAATTGGGAGGTGTAGGGTTTTTAGGTTTTACGAATTTTGTGTGTTTCCTGTATAAAATTTTTGTGTGGCTGGCTTCCTATTTATATAAGGTGGCTATCAGATTAAAATCTATACTTAAAGGCTTAATTAAAGTAAGATAATTATCAGAATTAAATTCTGTAATTATCCCCCATAATTTTAAGGATTTTAATTTCTTAGGTAATTATCAACCTATAAAGAACTAGATTATAGGGAATTAAAATTGAAATTAACTACTGGACATTTCTTAACAATTTCAGCCATCAGACAACCTTTTCTTTAGGGGCAAGATGGTCTTTTCACCTGCACTGGCTTCTAGACTTCTAAGACTCAAAATTCGGAGTCTCACATTTATGATTGGTGAATATTCTGCACGTCTCGCCATGCAGATAATGTCACCAAATTTTCAAGGCAAACACCATAGCTGCAAGTTCCAAATCATGAGTGGGATAATTGCTTTCGTGTGGTCGCAATTGTCGGGAAGTATAGGTGACGACTTTCCCTTATGGCATCAATACACATGCAAGTCCGGATTTTGACGCATCGCTGTACACTACGTATTCTTTCCCTCCGATTGGTAAGGTGAGGATTGGTGCGGAAACCACATTGTTGTACACCACGTATTCTTTTCCTTCGATTGGTAAGGTGAGGATTGGTGCGGAAACCAATCGTCTTTTTAACTTTTCAAAACTTCGTTGGCATTTCTCGTTCCACACAAATGGCTCTCCTTTGTGCGTTAATTTTGTCAATGGTCTGGCAAGCGATGAAAAATTCTTCACAAAGTGACGGTAATATCCGGCCAAGCCAAGGAAATTATGAACTTTGAATACAGTTCGTGGGGGTTCCCAAGCAACTACAGCTTCAATCTTCTTTGGATCAACAAGGACACCTAGGGCGGAAACAACATGGCCAAGTAAACCAACTTCGTGTAACCAGAATTTGCATTTGGAGTATTTTGTGAACAACCACTGATCCTTTAAAACATTCAGCACAATCCGCATGTGCTTAGCATGCTCCTCTTCTAATTTTGAATAAATTAAAATGACGTCGATGAAGACTAACACGAATTTTCCCAGGAACTCATGAAACACTCGTGGATCGATATGGAGGTCCTCCTGGTGCATGTGCTGGTGGTTTGGTGTGTCATGACTCAGCTTCCAGACCCTCGGCCCAGCGGGCCCGGACATGTATATGCGCATGATGGATCACAACTACAATGAGTTGAGATTCTAACCACATGACCCAAAAGATGCATCTTGTTGCAAATTCAGGGGAAAAAAGGTCTTTTCACCTGTACTGACTTCTGGACTTCTAGGACTGAAAATTTGGGTCACAGTGCTCCTACACCAGTTCGAGTCTAGATGTCGAAGACAACTAAAAAGCTTGTTGTAGTGTTGATTGTCTAACAATTTTACCCTTTTTGAAGCATAGCCTTGGACAACATGGGTAGATGATGTAGCGACCCCAAATCCTAACCTATTATTAATTACTCCGATTTGGGCCATTATCGTCTTGAAACTCAGACAAGTCCAAGAATCAGGTTGTATCTGAATTCCACAAGGCTTACTTATCAAATTCTCGATTTTTAGCATGTACATTTGTTATATTCATTAGTTATTGGAGCATGATATTGGACATGTATTCTGGTATCATACGGAGTGAATAAAATATCAGCAGAAATCTCTAAATAAAATCAATGAATCCACAACTCACAAGTCCCATAAGGATCCAAACATCTAGTAAGTTAATTCCCAAAATAAAACAAATAAAGGAAGAACCTTGACAACCAAAAAAATAGTCCAATCATAATTCATGTTATATGCGAAAGCAATCAAGGAACAGGTATGCTAATGTGATGCGATATCGCCCCGCCATGCAGCCTTGATCTCCCATATTGGTACCACTAAGTGGATGTACCTAAGCCCAAAAAATGGTGAATACAACAGGATGAGATTACAAAAATCTTAAACACAAATCTCCCGAACAACATTAGATCATTCCTACACATCTATGGGTATCACACAATTTAAAAATCAATCAAAGGGATAGGGTCAAAACTAAGGCTGAGGGTGGACTGCAAACACTTCAGAAAATCAGATGTATATAGGTAGGTAAAACTCATCAGATTGCTCTTTCCAATAGGAAGAAGAAAGGTCGTCCCCTTCCACCTGTGTTGTCCAAGGCATATCTTTCGTGAGTAGAACGCAACCTGCCCACTCGACATCAAGTTTTAGCAGACCCTTTGGGTATCCGCTATTGCATCCCAACCGCTGTTACACATGTGGTCAGCCTGAGCACTTTGAGAGAGATTGTCCTCGGGACGGCACCGCGAGATCGATGACACAACAGTCGATAGCCTCAACAATGTCAACGGTTCAGAGGGTTGGTATGAGTCAGACGAGCTCACAAGGATCAACGAGACCACCGAGTAGAGTACAGGTGGGACGGTCATCTAGTAGCCAGGCTGCAGGTCAGTCTTCACAACAGCAATCACAACGACCTCAGACACGCCTGTTTACTTTGGCGGATGCAGAGGCGAGCGCCAATCCAGATGTCGTGACAGGTACACTCATTGTCTTTTCCATACCTGCTAAAGTATTAATGGACCCCGGAGCGAATAGATCCTTTATTGGTCCTAGAGTAGCTGTGAACGCAAATAGGGAGTTGTCACCCCTAGAACCACCTATAGAAGTTTTAACTCCATTGGGTGAACGGTTGATCTGCGAGAGTGTATATTTGGGTTATTTGTTGTGAATGGGTTCCGCAGAAATTGAGGTTGATCTGATTCCTTTGAATATAAATAAGATAGATGTTCTTTTAGGAATGGACAGTTTGGCTAAGTACCTAGCAAGGATGGACTGCTTCACAAAGAAGGTGCAGTTTCATTTGGAAAATGGGTTAGAATTCTGTTTCGAAGGTGATCGGCGAGTCGTTCCTTCATGTGTCATTTCATGGCTGGATTCCAGGCATATGATCCACAAGAGTTATTCAGCTTTCTTAGCACATGTTAGAGATGTGACGATTGAGCCACTGGAGCTGAGCAGGATACCAGTAGTACAAGACTTTCCCGATGTGTTTCCGGAAGACTTGGCAGGGTTACCACCGTAGAGGGAGATTGAATTTGAGATTGAGTTGTTGCCAGGGACAGCTCCTATTTCCATTCCAACATATCGGATGGCACCAGCTGAGCTGAAAGAGTTGAAGACTCAACTGAAAGACTTAGTGGATCGTGGATTTATCAGACCTAGTGTTTCACCTTGGGGAGCACCAGTTTTATTTGTTAAGAAAAAAGATGGCACGTTGAGACTGTGTATTGATTACAGGCAACTGAATCAGGTTACAGTGAAGAACCGGTACTCGTTGCCACGCATTGATGACCTATTTGATCAACTGCAAGAAGCCGTGGTATTTTCCAAAATTTATTTGAGATCGGGTTATCATCAACTGAGGGTTCGTGAGTCTGATGTGCCAAAAACAGCTTTTCGGTCACGTTATAAGCATTACGAATTTCTGGTGATGCCGTTTGGAGTGACTATTGCACCAGCCATGTATAAGGATTTGATGAATAGAGTCTTTCGTGAATACGTAGATCAGTTTGTCATTGTATTTATTGATGACATCTTGATCTATTCAAAGTCAGAGGAGGAGCACTTGGTATATTTGCGGGCTGTGTTGGACAGACTTAGAGCGCAGCAGTTGTATGCCAAATTCACTAAGTGTGAATTTTGGCTGAAGGAAATAGGTTTCTTGGGACATGTAGTATCAGCAGAAGGTATACTTGTCGACCCTAAGAAGATAGAAGCCATTGTGTCATGGGAACCTCCTCGTAGTATCACGGAAATCCGAAGTTTTCTTGGTTTGGCCGGCTACTATCGGAGGCTTGTGGAAAACTTCTCCGTCTTGGCAGGTCCGTTGACGCGTTTAACACTCAAGGGAGTTCCGTTTCTATGGTCAGAGGCATGTGAGAAGAGTTTTCAGGAAGTGAAGGCCAGGCTTGTATCAGCACCGGTTCTTACTTTGCCGGTCAGCGGCAAGGGGTACATTGTGTATAGCGATGCATCGAAGATGGGATTGGGTTGTGTGCTGATGCAAGATGGTAAGGTAGTGACCTACGCATCGAGACAGTTGAGACCGCATGAGAGAAACTACCCGACTCACGATCTTGAGTTGGCTGCGTTGGTGTTCGCACTCAAGATTTGGCGGCATTATCTGTATGGTGAAACGTGCAGGATGTTCTCCGATCATAAGAGTCTCAAATACCTTCTCACCCATAAGGATTTGAACTTGAGACAATGGAGGTGGTTGGAATTGATCAAAGATTATAACTTGGTGATTGACTACCATCCGGGCAAGGCGAATGTCGTCGCTGATGCGTTAAGTAGGAAGACATCATCTTCCTTAGCCTATGTTCGCACCGAGTACATGCCTATGTTGATGTGTCTGAGAACATCTAGAGTACGACTTGATAGTGATGACTCTGGAGCATTTATAGCACAGTTGATTGTGAGGCCGACTTTACTAGACGAGATTCGGACCAAGCAACGTGAAGATCCAGTGTTGAGTCAAATAGAGCAATAGTTGGAGGACGTAGACAGTGGTACTAGTACAATAAGTGAGTATCGTGACAGAGAGGATGGTATCCTGATGTTTCGAGGACGAGTGTGTATCCCTCATGACGAAGAGCTGAGGCAATTGATTTTGATGGAGGCACATAGTTCGACGTTTTCCAATCATCCGGGCTGCACCAAGATGTACAGGGACTTGCGAGAACAATATTGTTGGGCCGGAATGAAGAGGCATATTGCTGAGTTTGTGGCAAAGTGCCTAGTGTGTCACCAAGTCAAGGCGGAACATCAGAGACCTGCGGGATTACTACAGTCGTTACCCATTCCAGAGTGGAAATGGGAGCATGTGACGACGGATTTCGTAACAGGGTTGTCGAGATCACAACGAGGTTATGATGCGATATGGGTGATAGTGGACAGACTAACCAAGTCTGCACACTTCCTCCCCATTAAGGTGACAGATACGTCGGAGAAGTTGGCAGTAAAGTATCTTGACGAGATTGTCAGACTTCATGGTGTGCCAGTATCGATTGTGCCGGATAGGGATCCAAGATTCACGTCCAGATTTTGGGGGAAACTTCATAGTGCTTAAACACTCTACTAACTTTCAGCACCGCATTCCACCCACAGACAGATGGACAGTCTGAGAGAACAATTCAGACCATGGAAGACATGCTGCGAGCATGTGTGTTGGATAGGCAGAAAGCATGGGATCGATGCCTGCCGTTAACTGAGTTCGCCAATAACAACAGTTTTCAAGTGTCTATTGGCATAGCACCTTATGAACCATTGTATGGCCGACGGCGTTGGACACCTTTGTGTTGGAACGAGGTTGGAGAACGGAAACTAGATAGTCCCAAATTAGTTGAACAAGCGACAGAGTTGTTGTTACTGATTCGACAAAGGCTGAAAATAGCGCAAGATAGACAGAAAAATTAAGCTGATAATCGCCGGCGAAATTTAGAATTTGCTATGGGAGACAAAGTCTTTTTGAAAGTGGCACCGTGGAAAAGAGTTCTTCGGTTTCAACAGCGAGGCAAGTTGGCACCAAGGTTCATTGGACCTTACAGCATTACAGCCAGAGTTGGACCAGTGGCATACCGGTTGGATTTTCCACCGGAGTTGGAGAAGATCCACAATGTCTTCCATGTATCTATGTTGCGGAAGTACATGCCATATCCGTCCCATGTGTTGAAGTCACCACCAATCGAAATTTCCAACGACTTGTTGTACAAGACGCAGCCTGTTGCAATTGTGAACAGAGCGGTAAAATAATTACGGAATCGCACAGTGCCAATGGTATCCGTGTTGTGGCGTAGCGATGTCATGGAGGAACGAACATGGGAAACCGAGCAGATGATGAGGCGGCAGTATCCACAGTTATTCGACGACCTTGGTAAGTAAATTTCGCGGACAAAATTTCTATAAGGAGGGGAGGATGTGAGATCCTATCTATTGTAGTGCCGGTCAAAGGCAGCATCAATGGTAGCGTTAGTGCCAGCGGCAGCGCACCGATGCTACGTTGTTGGTTTGTGAACACAGCCGTAGGAAGCCTTTAAGTAACCCATAGTAAATCTTAGAGTGTTTAAGTATGATTTTGAGTGAGATAGGTTAGCCGATCGAGGTTGACTCAGTGGAAAACAAATCAGGTTGATTTCGGTCCGTTTTAAGAGACCACAGGCCGTTTGGGCCAAAATTTTGTGTGTTGGGCTGTTTCCGATTTTGTTTTTTTTCAGGCTCAATCCTTATGTTATAGCTTTACATACTCAAAGAAGTTGTTGAGCCATTTGGTTGACATTTCACGAGTCCATTGGGCTCAATTGTGATGAAACGGGCCATCGATTGCCCAGGCCAGCCTTGTTGAACTTTTGGGTCCAAAACCCATCAGCCCAAGCCCACATTTCATCCTTTAAATACTTCTCTTCCAGAAGTGACCAGCACATTCCAACCCTAACTCGTTTTTCTCCTTCCTTCACCCTTCCAACCTACCAAAATCCAAACTTTACCCAATTTGACCCCAAAAACTTGTGGGGGATTGTCCCAAAACACTTTCCCATCAATTTTCTACACTTTTCCACTGTTAGTTTGATGTCTAAGGCCTGATTTTGAGGTGTTCTTCATTCTGGCCGAAAATTGCAGAGTTGTTGGTAAGTGATTAATCTTTGGTTTTCTTTTGGATTGGTTGGTTTATTCAGGTTGTTAGTCATGTGATTGAGTGTTTTTGATGGATGAAAATGCCTGAAAACAACCTATGATTCTTGTATAAATTTCGGATGAACAGTACCAGGGGGTTGTTTAGACATGTTATTGATCATGTTGGTGTGTTTGTTCCATGTTAATGAAGTGGTTGTAGGTAGTATTGATGGGAAGGGTGTTGTGCGCAGCCTGCGAGGGTCCATAGAATTGCTTTCCTTTATTTTCCTTTTGATTCCTTGATTAGATATGCTTAGTATGGCTGTATGGTTTGTGCTTGTTTAGGTGGTCCCGGATCGATCACTAGAGGCAAGGATCTTGTTGGAGAACCATCGACGCAACGAGAGGTGAGAGTTTATGTTTCATTTGCATACGCGTAACATTTTGTTTTCAGAATCAATGTTTTGGTTTGAATGGAGGCATGACTTGAATTGTGTTTAACATTTTGTTAGAATCATAATTTTCTTGCCATGTTGGAATGCATCAACTATATGTTCAAAAGTTGAAGCATGCTGACTTGTTTGGTGTATACGAATTTTCATACATGTTTTGCAACCTCCCATACGATGTGATTTTTCATCTCCTTATACATGTTTATTATTGTGGCTGAATACTTTTAATATTATTTTTAGATGTTTGGCACCTGATTTACATGATGGAAATGTTGAAATGCGTGCATGGAATATCCGATGAATTTTTAGATTTAATAACCCATACTTGATAACTTTGCTATTTGGTCACTAACCGGTCAAACTCCCCGATTTCCAGTAAGGACCTTGATGATGTTTATACGCTTTTGTACCACCTGGATGAGTGTTTTCAACCCCAGGGAGTCTTATTTTGAGTGTGATAAATTATGCTATGTGTTTATGCATTATGTTTTCAAAAAGAAAGGTGCCACATATAAGTGTTTTCTCGGCATTGTACCGAATGGAATTGACAGTTACTGCTGGATCCAGTTAGGCCTTATAAATGCTTCATATATATCTTACGACGTTATATTACTTGTGCACAAAATTGAATGTGATAGATTGTGTTTCTTCATTCAATTTTGGACAATACTGATGATGGGGTTTTGTTTATATATATGCTACATTTGAAAACCATCAGTAGGCTTTTAGGTAACCCTTTAGCGGGGGTTACGTGAAAGTGATTTGTGTCCACCCCGTTATGTTTAGGGCATAGTAGCCAAATATCAAAGCTGTGATTTATGGATTTCTTGTATTTATTTTCTTATGCCGTTTGGTGTGTGCACTTAGGATGGATACATAAAAGAACATGGATTGTAATGGTTTGAATAAATGCTTGATACTATGATTTGGTTTTGTCTCCATTCCACCGTTTATGCTTATGACGCGGTAACTTCCACTGAGGTCCTTGATCTCACCCCCTCTCTGTTGTTTGTTTCAGGACTAAGTTGTGAGAGATAGCTGTTCCAATTCGAGGTTTCTATCCCGGTATTGGTCGTAGGGCTGGACAAATGCACATGCACGTTTTTGGACTCAGCATCCTTCACTTTTTTTTTTCTTTAACTATTTGTGCATTTTGCTAGTGCATATGTATACAATTCATGCTTGCATACTCTGATGTTTTTGATATATAAGAAGTGGTGTTGTTTTGGGTTTCTGGGGACCTGCGAGTGTGGACTCGAGGTGTTGCATGTTTGAGGCCGTCTGGCTCGTTGTATGTGATCTGATACTTTCGCTGTATGTGTTTGTTACTCCGTTGTTTGTAAGTTATGCTGAATATCAATTGATGCGTGCCATGTTTTGAAAGAAATAATGCAAATGTTGTGTATTATTGAAACAAAGTGTTACGGTTAAGCCTTGTGTAGTTCCGCTTGGTCCACCAGTTGGGACAATCGGGGCTTCACAGCGGTGAGGCTTCCGATTACCTGGAACGGGTCCTCACAAATAACTTGTTGGAAAGCTAATTATGTTCTCCTTTTAAAAACTCTGGATTTTTTTTCTGGAGGTTAATTTCTATTTGTCGTAAGTGAGGTTATAATTCATCGGGATTAGGTTTCAAAATTTTGTGAATCTGCCTTCAGTTGATTTCTAATGTTCTTCCTCCATTTCATATGATTTTTTAGCATCTATTCATGTTGTAAAATCATGAATTCATTCTTTGAATCTTCTCTATGTATGAAATCAGTATGCCCTACCCTTGCCCTATTGTTGCCTATCTTGATCAATTGATTAACCTATTGGATTCTGATCTTGTTTCTTTTGACTGTACAGGTTATAAACACCTAATCCTCCTTTGTTAACATGAAATCACAACCGTTACATCTTGTATGCATGAAATCGCAATTTGTCTTGTGTTCTATGCTTAATGCCGAAATATGTATAGTTAATTTGGATGATAATTCAGGTTGAATCTTATTAAGGTCTTAGCTATCATATCACACATCCAAGGGGGAGGCACCTGCAGCATCTGATCACTGGTTTTTTATAGGTTTGGTGAGTGGAATTGGTAAGGAAATAGGGTATTTACTTGGTTATTGAGTATGCATACTTAGTTTAGTTTTTTCTTTGCCTGGTGATACTATAGGTGGTTCGGAATTATTAAATAAAGGAAAAGGAATAGCTTCTTGTTTAGAGACAAGAGAGGTAGGATCTATGCCTCAGCGGTTTCTCCAGAGATCCTTGTTGTTTGTTTGTTATTTTCGATGCACACCCTTGTTATTATTGTATGCGAATTGATTGTAGGATATGTGCAAGAATTTCAGATTGAGATATGATTACTTAGGCTATACAAATCCCTTGAGATAGGTTATGTGTGGCTAATTTGCATATGTTGTGTGTATTGAACATGCTGATTGCGTTCTGACATGACTGAGGATACCTTGTTATGGTATTGTGTTTTGTATTTGCCTGTGCAAGCATGCTTGTGTGTGCTTGTACATATTTGTGTGTCACAATCCTTTTTCGGTGGCCATAAAAGGTTAGCACTGATGCTCCTTGCGAGAAGGAAGGCTCTTATTGGTATGGGAGTTATATGGGAGGCAATCCTCAGCTTGCGCATGTTGGATGCCTAGTCCTGTATGCTGGCTAGATACCTAGTCCTTTGTGCTGGCTAGATGCCTTGTCTTGTGTGCTGGCTAGATGCTTTGTCCTGTGTGCTGACAAGATACCCTAATCCTGTGTGCTGGTTAGGATGCCTAGTCCTGTGTGCTGGCTAGATGCCTTGTCTTGTGTGCTGGCAAGATGAATAGGCTTGCTGATTAGCTTGTGTGGTAGCCTTTTACCCTTTGTGGAGCAAAGCCTTGAACAACACAGGTGGAAGGGGATAACCTTTTTTTTTTCTACTATCGAGAGTAACCTGATGTGTTTTTCTGCCTGTGTACTTCTGATTTTTGGAAGTGTTTGTATTCCACCCTCAGCCTTAGTTTCAGCCCTAACCCTTTTGGTTGATTCTTGAATTGCATGATACCTTTGGATGTGTTGGGAAAATCTGATGTTGTTTGTTAGATGTTTGTTTAAGATTTCTATAGATTTTATGATTCTATGATCCTACTAAGATTCATGTAATTTCATCCTGTTGTTTTCACCATTTTTCAGGCTTAGGTATATTTGTTGTTCGTGGTACCAATGTGTGAGAATCAAGGTTGCACGGCGGGGTGATATCGCATCACTTTTTCATACTTGTCTCCTTGGTTACTTGTGCATATAACATGATCATTGATTGGACTATTTTCTGATTTTTCCAGATTCCTCCTTTTCTTGTTATTTTTGAATTAAGTTAGAGGTTCACTTGTTGGTTATTTGGATCCCTATGGGACTGGTGTGTTATAGAATCATTGATTAAATTTAAAAACTTCCACTGATGTTTTATTCACTCCGTATGACACAAGAATATTTGTGCAATATCATTCTCCAAACTTTAAAATCTTAAAGGAATTAACATGCTAAAATCGGAACTAGATGGATAAGCCTTGTGGGATTCAGATAGGTCCTGGTTTGGGCTTGTTTAGGTATCACGGCGGTAAGGGTCCTAATAGGAGCAAGTAATAATAGGTTAGGATTTTGGGTCCTTACAGATTTCATGTATATAGAAGATTAAAAGGAAGAATTCATGATTTTACAACATGAATGGATGCTAAACAATTATACAAACAAGAGAAACAACAATAGAAATCAATTGAAGGCAGAATCACATAATTTTTGCTCCAATCCCACCGAATTACAACCTACATTACGACAAAGAAATACTAACATCCAGACAAAAAACCTAAAATATTTGGATATAGTATGGAAAGAGCTTTCCAACAAGCTATTACCTGCAAGAATCTGATAAACGATGAGCGAGTTATTTTATTTTGAAATTCAAGCAGATTTCGATAGCAATAGGGAGATTTAAGATTTTTGGTTGGACGAATTTTCTATTTTTTCTGTGTATGGTTTAAGTATGGCCGATTTCCTTTTTATATAGGGTGGTTATGGTATTAATTTCCCTACTTTAAAGGTTGTATTAAAGTAAGATAATTATCAGAACTAAATTTTGTAATTATCCTTCCTTAATGTTAGGGATTTTATTTTCTAAGGTAATTATCAACCAATAAAGAACCAAATCATAGGAAATTACTACCCGAAATAATTACTAGATATTCTGTAAGACCCCGAATTTTGAGTCCTAGAAATCCAGAAGCCAGTGCAGGTGAAAAGACGATTTTGCCCCTGAAGAGAAGGATGTGTAATAGCTGAAATTGGTAAGATTGTTCAGTAAATTAATTTGCTTCTAATTCCTTTTGATTTAGGATCTTGTAGATGGGTAATCGTTTTAGGAAAACATCCTTTAAGGTAGATAGTTACCTTAAAGAAATTAAGGAAGGTAATTCAAGAGTTTTGATTATTTGGTAGATTGTATTGAATTGAAAGATTGATTAAAAGTAGTAGACCTAATTCTACACTCATTCAATATAAATAGGAAGTCAACCCCACAAAAGTTTCCCCTAAAACCTTGCAGAATTCGTATAGGCTTAAAACCCTATACCTCCCATTAGCCGTCAGAATTTGCAGAAACTTAAAACTAGCATAATTCCCTCATCGTTCATTGGATCTCTGCGAATAATAGCTTGTTGGAAATCTCTCTTCATCCTCTTTCCAAAACTCTTTTGATTTTCTTCGAGAGGTTAGTATTTCGTTGTCTAATGTTACTTTGAAAATCGGCGGCCGCGTTAGGTTTCTGCCAAATCTTCTTGAATTTCAAAATAGCATAACGTTTTACTCGTTTGTTGGAATCTTGCAAATAATATGTCATTGGAAAGCTCTTTTCATTCTCTTTCCAAAACTATGTTAATCGCAGCTTGGATGTAAATATTTCGTGTTGTTTTA
>JAEPBF010000183.1:0-65960 GCA_019739055.1 Passiflora organensis | reverse complement strand
ATAAAGAATCAATTTAAAAGAAATTAATAATAGAAATGATTACTAGACGTTGCTTACCAATTTCGGACATCACAAATCCTTTTCTTCAGGGAAAAAATAGTCTTTTTTACCTGCATTAACTTATGGACTTTTAGGACTCAAAATTCAGGGTCTCACAAAAGAGTTGCAAATTCGTCCAGCTGTGCAGCCTTGTTCTCACACCATTGGTATCAGCAACAAAGTACACACCTACGCCTGTAAAGGGGGAGAGAAGAACGGATGACATTACAAGAATCTCAGTAGAGTCATAGTATCATAAGTCCTAGAGATTCCCAATCAAACATCTCCCAAACAATATCAAATCATCCCTACTCATCTAATGGTATCAAGCAATTAAAAAATCAATCAAAAAGGTTAGGGCCGAAACTAAGGCTAAGAGTGGATTACAAACACTTCTGAAAATCAATAGTACATATGCAGGAAAACTCATCAGGTTACTTTCGATAGTAGAAAAAGAAAAGGCCATCCCCTTCCACCTGTGTTGTCCAAGGCTTTGTTGCACAAAGGGTAAATGGTTAGACAATCAATATTGCAGCAAGCCTTTTAGTGTTCTCCGACATTCAGACTTGAACTAGCGCAAGAGCACTCTTGTAGCAGTGCATACAAGTCATCCTGTCACTCTCAAAAAGGGCAACCTAACGTCCACACTTGAACTGGCCTATAGGGCACTCCAAAGTCTAAACTCGAACTGGCCTATAAGGCTTCCTGACGTCTGGACTTGAACCGGCCTACAAGGCATCCAACGAGTTATTACTGGGAATAACAACTCATAAACCTCCCAGTTCGGTAAGCATCTCTCCTCTCCCTAGGAGCAACAATACTTACCTCGTATGGCCAGTGACAAAAGGATTCTTCAAACAAAGCACAAACAATGCATACACAAATCACAACAAAAGATTCTCAATCAAATCACAATACAAATCAAATATCAATCCTCAAAGTCATTACCGAATTAGGCAATCTATTGCTCTAGTAATTTCTAAGACTAAACCATACGTATACTACTCAATTGCGCACTTAATCAAAAATTAATCAAACCAAAATCAACAGTAAAAAAATGCATACAAGCAAAAGGTAACCATTGGAACCGACGAGGCATAGATCTTACCTCTCACATGTCTGAATCAGATGCAATCTTTTTCCTTTTCAATAAGATCAGAATCTCCTAAACAATTTCAAGGCAAAGACCACACAATACTAAGCCACAAGACTACTTAATTAAAAACCAAAGGCATTGGGAATTCTTACCAATTAACCTACACAAATCCATCGATCCGGATGCAACAATATCTTTCCTCTGAATGCATGATGTGATGCCCAATAACTCAGTAAGAATTTACTTGATATCTCATCCTAATTCAATATACAAATTTCGGCAACACCTTAAGGTTTATAGGCAACTTGCGATTTCAACATTAAAGAGGTTAGGGGTTGTGATTTCATAAAGTTAAGAAAGGAATAGGAGTTTATAACATGTATAATCGAAAGAGACAAGGTCAGAATCCAATAGGTTAATCAGTTGATCAAGATAGGCATCAATAGGGCAAAGGTAGGGCATGTTGATTTCATGAATAGGGAAGATTCAAGGGATGAATTCATGATTTTAAAATCATGAATGGATGCTAAACAATCATACGAATATGAGGAATAATCCTACAAATCAATTGAAGGTAGAATTACAAATTTTTGAAACCTAATCCTGCCGAATTTCGACCTAAATTATGGCACATAAAAACTAACCTCCAGAAGAAAAAACCATAATGAGAGAGTTATGCTACTTTGAAGTTCAAATAGATTTTGGCAATTTCGCCAAAATATGATTCAACATGTAAGAAAGAAAAATTAACCTTCAGATGAAAAACCAAAGAGTTTTGGAAAGAGGATGAAGAAAGTTTTCCAACAAGCTATTATTCCAAGGAATCCGACAAAAGATGAGGAAGTTATGATATTTTGAAGTTTAAGTAGATTTTGGCAATTCCGTCGAAATATAATTTAACTTTTAACAAAGAAAAACTAACCTTCAGTTGAAAACCCCAACATGGTTGGAAAGAGGATGAAGAGAGCTTTCCAACAAGCTATTATTCCCA
The DNA here is from genome assembly GCA_019739055.1 of Passiflora organensis. Lineage (NCBI taxonomy): Eukaryota > Viridiplantae > Streptophyta > Magnoliopsida > Malpighiales > Passifloraceae > Passiflora > Passiflora organensis. The sequence goes on along the minus strand of JAEPBF010000183.1, from coordinate 63,834 downwards.
AGAATTAAGTAAAGGATGAGAGATTTATATCAAGATGAAGATCAAGGAGTTTCGGCTAGGGTTTAGACAAAAATTGGAAATTGAGAAAAAGGAGATAAATTACGAAATTTCTATGTAGGTTTTGGTATGTTTAGGTGGGATAGGCAGGCCACTCTTTTATAGGTGTCTAAGGAGGTTTAGCTAAGAAATAAATCCTTACTTTTAAGCTTAAAAAGATAATTAAAGGATAATTCTATTAAAAGAGATATTTTATTTAAAAGGAAGAATTATTTAATACCTTAAATAATAAGGGATAAAACTAAGAATAATTAATATAAAAAATACCAGAATTAAAATAAAAAATATCTAGCAATAACCATTTTAAGCCATCACGCATCCATTTCCTCAGAGGTAAAATAATTATTTCAACTACATCGGCTACTAGACTTCTTGGATATCTAAACTAGGACGGGTCGGGGTCTCATATCATACTAAACAAACACACATGATTTAATTATCCAAAACAAAACATGAAACCAAGATAGAGATGATTTAATTTCTGTATAAGAACTATGGGTTATAGACTTACAATGCTTTCGCTGCGCTACTCCGCTTCCTAGTCGACCTTGCCATACTAATCAAAGACACATGATATAACTTTCCAATATCAAACACAAAACAAGAAAAGAGATGGTACCTTGGTGGAGAGGCGAACACCGGATGATTTGCATATGCTACAAATAAAACACAAACATGGACACAAAACATAGCAAACAAACACATATATTTCGGCATACACATAAAGCACACAACACTCAGCAAATCATACATACCAACATGCAATCAACAAACAAAACAAGAAAATCTAATAATAATCATGCTTTCATATTTGTAAGTCATAATCAATCAAAGTACATATAGACATATGCGCATGCTTCTAAAATTGATAACACAATCTCTTGCAAATCACACAATCTACTAAACCATGCTCTGTTACCAAACCTGTAAGGATCCAAACCCAAACTATTAGAACCCTTACTGCCGTGAAACTCAAATAAGCCCTTGCAAGCTCCTATTTGAATCCCATAAGGCTCAAGCACCTAATTGTAAATTTTATTGATTGATTTATATGCTATTTAAAGGTTGGAGCATATTTATACATTAATGAATTTCTGGTTTATACGGAGTGAAAGACAACATCAGTGGAAAACTTCTATTAATACTCAAAACAAGTGGAAATATAACACACAAGTCCCATAGGAATCTCAAAACATCAACCAATAGTATCATGTATATTTTGGAAGCAAAAAAAGAGAAAGAGGGATTGGAAAGCCAAAATGCAAATTCGCACAAGTTTAAAGACATAGTATACGTATTCAATAGAAAAGGGGTGAAAATTCATCTAACCTTGCAGCCTTGATCTCACACCTTTGGTACCAGCAAAAAAGTACACTCCTAAGCCTACAAAGGGGGAGAAAAGAAGGGAGGAGATTACAAGAATCTCAGTAGGGTTACAGTATAATAAGTCCTAGGGATTCCCAATCAAACATCTCTCAAACAACAATAGATCATCCTTACTCATCAAAAGGTATCACGCAATTCAAGAATCAATCAAAAGGGTTAAGGCCGAAACTAAGGCTGAGAGTGGACTACAAACACTTATGAAAATCAGAAGTACACAAGCAGGAAAACTCATTAGGTTACTCCAGGTAGTAGGAAAAGAAAAGGCCATCCCCTTCCACCTGTGTTGTCCAAGCCTTTTCTGCACAAAGGGTAAATGGTTAGACAATAAATATTGCAGCAAGCCTTTTAGTTTTCTCCGACATCCAGACTTGTACTAGCCTAAGAGCACTCTTGCAACAGCGCATACAAGTTATCTTGTCACTCTCAAATAGGCCAACCTAACGTCCAGACTTGAACTAGCCTATAGGGCACTCCAACGTCCAAACTCGAACTGGCCGACAAGGCTTCCTGACGTCCAGACTTGAAACGACCTACAAAGCATCCAACGAGCTCTTGTTGGGAATAAACACTTGTATACCTCCCAATTCGGTATGTATCTCTCCTTTCCCTAGGAGTAATAATACTTACCTGCATGGCCAGCGACAAAAGAATCTTTCAAACAAAACACAAACAAGACACATACACGCATACACACATAGTACACGCATACACAAATCACAACAAAAGATCCTCAATCAAATCATAATATAAATCAAAGATCAATCCTCAAAGTCATTACCGAATTAGGCAACCTATTGCCTTAGTAATTTTCGAGACTCAACCATAGGTATACTACTCAATTGCGCACTCAATCAAAAATTAATCAAAGAGAAATCAACAATAAAAAAAAGCATACAATTAAAGGGTAACCAAAGGAACTGACGAGGCGTAGATCCTACCTCTCACGTGTCTGAATCAGATGCAATCCTTTGCCTTTCTAATAAGATCAGAATCTCCTAAACAATTTCAAGGCAAAGACCACACAATACTAAGCCACAAGATTACTTAATTAAAAACCAAAGGCATTGGGAATCATTACCAATTAACCTACACAAATCTATCGATCCAGATCCAGCAATATCTTTTCTCTGAATGCATGATGTGATGGCCAATAACTCAGTAAGAATTTACATGATATTTCACCCTAATTCAATATACATATTTCGGCAACACCTTAAGGTTGCAGGTACCTCCCCCTTGGATGTGTGATGTGATAACCAGGAACTTAACAAGATTCAACCTGAATTTACCATTCCAATTAACTATGCAAATCTTGTCGCTAAAAGTAGGGCATAGGAAGACTTCGACTTAACCTTAAACAAGTATATGTTTACATAAAAATTTCAAAACATATATGGTTGGAAAGAGTATGAAAAGAGCTTTCCAACGAGCTATTATTTGTATGGATCTAACAAATGATTAGAAAGTTATGCTATTTTGAAGTTTAAGAAGATTTGGCGAAAACCTAATTCCACCGCCGATTTTCAACTTAACCTTAGACAAATAAATACTAACCTTCTGAAAAAAACAAAAATATGGTTGGAAATATCATGAAGAGAGCTTTCCAAAAAGCTATTATTCACAGAGATATAACAAACAACAAAAGAGTTATGCTATTATGAATTTCAAGAAGATTTGGTAGTGCCGCCAAATTTCAACTTGACCTTTGAGAAAGAAATGCTAACCTCCTAATGAAAACTCAAAGATGGTTGGAAAGAGAATGAAGAGAGCTTTCCAAGAAGCTATTATTTACAGAGATCCAACTAATGATGAGTGAGTTATACTGGTTTAAATTTTCTGCGAATTATGGCGGCTGGGAGGTATAGGGTTTTAGGCTCATACGAATTTTGTAAGTTTTCTATGATGGATTTTTGTGGAGTTGGCTTCCTATTTATAATGAATAAGTGTAGAATTGTGATTACTACTTTTACTCACTTTATCAAAATAAAATAATTTATCAGATAATTAAACTCTTAAATTATCTTCCCTATTTTTAGGGACTTAATCTCTAAGGCAACTATCTATCTTTAGGGATGATTTCTAAGGCAATTACCCATCCATAAGGACCTAGATCTAAAGGAATTTAAAACAAAATTAACTACTAAACAAGCTTACCAATTTCGGCCATCACACATCCATTCCTGCAGGAGAAAAATTATCTTTTCACCTGTACTGGCTTCTGGACTTCTAGGACTCAAAATTCGGGGTCTTACATCCTCCCCTCATAAGAATTTCGTCCTCGAAATTTTTAATATAAGTACCTAATCAAACAAGTAAGGAAATTTTGCACGCATAGACTCCTCAGTCTCCCAAGACTGCTCCTCAATTTGGCCATTACGCCAAACAACTCGTACCATAGGCACGCTTCGACTGCGAAGCTGTTGAACTGACCGATCTAGTATGGCAACTGGCTGTACGGGATAGGATAGGTCTTTAGAAACTTCAACTAGAGGGTCTTTAAGCACATGGGCAGGATCTCGCATATATTTTCTTAGCATTGAAATGTGAAATGCATTGTGAATTCTTTCCATATTTGGAGGTAGTACAAGTCGGTATGCAACAGGGCCGATTCTTTCAACAATGTCATATGGACCAATGTAGCAAGGTGCTAACTTACCTCGCTGTTGAAAACGTAGGAATTCCTTCCATGGGGCGACTTTCAAAAATATTTTGTCTCCTACCGAAAAATCCAGCTTCCTTCGTCGATTGTCGTCGTAGCCTTTCTGCCGATCCTGAGCTGCTTTTAGCCTTGGTAAATTAATTCTGAATTGTCTAGGCGTCTCTCGCCTACTTCATTCCAGCAAATGGGGGTTCTGCAGCGTCTCCCATATAGTGCTTTATAGGGTGCCATACCGATGCTTACATGAAAGCTATTGTTGTAAGCAAATTCTGCCAATGGCAGGCATTGATCCGAGCTGGTTTTCTGGTCCAATACACTCACACGTAGCATGTCTTCAAGTGTCTGAATTGTCCTTTCTGATTGACCATCGGTCTGGGGATGAAATGTTGTACTGAAATTCAATCTCGAACCTAGTGCATTCTGGAATTTCTCCTAAAATCGTGAAGTGAAACGAGGGTCACAATCTGAAACAATAGAAACTGGTACTTTATGCAAACGAACAATCTCGTCCAAGTAACGAACTGCCAATTTTTCTCGTGTATCTATCACACGTATAGGAAGAAAGTATGCAGATTTCGTCAGTCGATCGACAATCACCCAAATGGCATTGTATCCTCGCTGCGATCTAGGTAAACCAGTAACAAAATCCATTGTGACATGCTCCCACTTCGATTCTGGAATCGGAAGTGACTGAAGCAGACCAGCGGGTCTTTGATGTTCGATCTTTACTTGTTGACATACGAGGCATCAGGCAACGAAATCAGCAATATGACGTTTCATATTTTGCCACCAATACTGCCCCTTCAAATCTCGGTACATCTTAGTGCTTCCGGGATGAATAGCAAACTTCAAACTATGCGCCTCTGATAGAATAAGGTTACGAATATCAATATTTTGTGGAACACATACCGGGTTTCTGAAGACTAGTACTTCGTCATCTCGTATTCTGAAATCACAAACTATGGCATCTACATCATCAGCAAGTTGCTTCCAAATTTCAGTAAATTTCGGATCTTCTAATTGTTGATTCCGGATTTCTTCAATTAAGGTATGTGCGACTTCAATTCGTGCCAACAACGAACCAAAGAAATCAGTGCCAAGATGAACACGATTAGTTTTCAATTCCAACATCATCAATAGGTAATGGGTGCGCTTGTAGGCCAAAACTGGTGGGGAAGGAGGATGATACTTTCGGATCAGGACATCAGCAACAACATTCGCCTTTCCAGGATGATATTTGATGATTAAATCGTAGTCTTTAATCAGCTTCACCCATCTTTGTTGTCTCATATTCAATTCTTTTTGTGTAAGGACATACTTCAGGCTTTTGTGATCAGTGAAGATTTGACACGTCTCGCCATATAAATAATGTCGCCATATTTTTAAGGCAAATACCACGGCTGCAAGTTCCAGGTCATATGTAGGGTAGTTTATCTCGTGTGGTCGCAATTGCCTTGAAGCGTAGGCAATGACTTTCCCATCTTGCATCAATACACATCCAAGTCCAGATTTTGACGTGTCTCTGTAAACCACATACTCCTTTCCGCAAATAGGTAAGGTAAGGATATGTGCAGAAACTAACCGATTCTTTAGTTCTTCGAAACTTTGCTGGCATTTCTCGTTCCATACGAACTGCTCACCCTTGTGTGTCAGTTTTGTCAATGGTCCAGCAAGTGATGAAAAATTTTCCACAAAGCGAACGTAGCATCCTGCTAAGCCTAGGAAACTACGAACTTCAAACACACTTTGAGGAGGATCCCAAGCAATCACGGCTTCAATCTTCTTTGGATCAACAAACACACCTTGGGCGAAAACAATATGGCCAAGGAAACTAACTTTGCGTAACCAGAATTCGTATTTTGAGTACTTTGCGAACAATTGTTGATCTTTCAAGATTTTAAGCACAATCTGCAAATGCATAGCATGATCCTCTTCCGATATTGAGTAAATCAGAATGTCGTCGATGAAGACTATCACAAATTTATCCAGGAATTCACGGAACACACAATTCATCAAGTCCATAAACAAAGCTGGTGCATTGGTCAAGCCGAATGGCATAACCAGAAATTCATAGTGGCCATATCACGATCTGAACGTGGTCTTCGGAATATCAGCATCACGAACTCGCAATTGATGGTATCCAGATCTGAGATCAATCTTGGAGAACACGGCTGCACCTTGGAGTTGGTCAAACAAATCGTCGATGCATGGCAGAGGGTATTTATTTTTCACGGTCACACAGTTCAGCTGTCGATAATCGATGAACAATCGCAGCGAACCGTCTTTCTTTTTCACGAACAGAAAAGGTGCTCCCCAGGGTGACACACTAGGTCGAATAAAACCACGATCCAGTAAATCTTCTAATTGCATTTTTAGTTCATTCATTTCCGCAGGAGCCAAACGATACGGAGGAATCGAAATTGGATTCGTACCTGGCACTAGCTCAATGCCGAATTCCACATCCCTTGATGGTGGTAGCCCAGCTATGTCTTCTGGAAATACTTCTGGAAATTCGCAAACCACTGGAACAGAATCCAGATCTGAGGATTGTTTAGAAATATCATGTACGTGCGCGAGGTATGCTGTGCATCCTTTGTTGATTAATTGCTTCGCCTTAAGCCAGGAAATCATGCAAGTTGGTACAACTCACCTATCACCTTCAAAATAGTATTCGGTATCATCAGGAAAAATTAACCACACCCGCTTGGTGAAACACTCCATACGGGCTTGATATTTTGCCAAGCAATCCATGTCTAAAATCACATCCAGCTCCCTGATGTCTAATGGAATTAGATTCACTTCAAGTACATTCGAATTCAAGCCCATACGCACAACACAGCCGATGTAGACCAGATCACAAGTCAGTTGCTCTCCCAATGGAGTTATAACCGCAATAGGAGGAGTCAAGGGAGATAGAGGTCGATCCTCGCTAAGTGCTATCCTTGGACTTACAAACGATCTATTTGCTCCTGGATCTAATAATATGTTAGCGTTTTGAGAAAAGACTGAAATAGTACCTGTCACCACATCAGGACTAGCCTCGGCATCAGTCAAAGTAAACAGCCTTGTTGGTCTTGGTTGCACCTCACTTGTGTATCCGTTGGGTGGTCCTTCTGGTGCGCGTGTTGGTGGTCTTGCGGGGTTGGCATTCCCACCTCGGCCTGCGTTTGGTACTCCTGTGATTCGCTTTGGTTTTGGGCATTCCCTCTGAACATGTCCCATCTCGCCACAGTTCTAACATTGCCGTTGCTGCGAACTCCATGAAGATCCAATGGAATTTGAACCAGAAAAGTTCTTCCGGTTGGTATTTCCATTGCCATTAATTCTGGGAGGATAGGACCTTAAAGGATAGGGTCCCCTTCGCCGATTGAACTTCGAATCTCGCCTATAGGATCCGCCACTAGTGGCTGCGGATGACTTCTTGGTTTGCACGATCTTTTCAGCCTTAATTGCGGCAACAACTAGTTCTTGTAAATTCTGCACCAGTGTCGTACCGACGATGGTTTTGAGTTCGGTACTCAACCCATCCTGAAATCATCTCGCAAGCTGGTATGGTGTACGATCTTCTTCAGGTGCAAATCAGGACAACTCTCTTAACACTTTTTCTTATTCCAGCACCGAACGGGTGCTTTGTTCAAGTTTGTAAAAAGCTTGTCACTGCTTGCTCTTATGGAATCTCGTATAAAATCTCTCGTCGAATTCGTACCGGAATTCTTCCCACGTTGGCAAACGATCGCCGAATCGCAAGCTAACAGATGTCCACCATGTGAGGGCTTCTCCTTCAAGTAAGAATGTAGCAATGGCAACCTTGTCATCATCCGAGATACGCAGGAACAAGGATACTCGGCATAAGGTGTCCATCCACTCACGAGTGGCTGCGGCTCCAGCTGATCCACCAAAATCTTTACATCCAAGTTGTCGAGCTTCCTTCATCAACTTTGTAATCATAACGGGAAGTCTCTCTGTCTCCTTATGATGTGCCGGCTGCACAGGTTCTAGTGGAGGAATAGGTTCTGGTGCAGGCGCAGGAGCATTCTGAAACTGCGCCTCCATTCGCTGCTGATTTGCAGCAATTCCTTGTAACACGTTTAAAATTTGTGCCATAAACAGGGTCAATGCCTGGTGCGGCTAGTGCCTCAAGTTGGTTTTCAGGCTCAGCTTGCCCTTCCTGTTCCATTTGTGCATTTGGCTCCTCCTGCTCAACAGGTTGCTGTTCAGGCTAAATCTCAAACCTACCCCGTTGGTCCCTTTGTTGCCTCAAACGTGCCATACTACACGAATACACCTTTACTACTCAATATATACTAAATACAATACTAGTAAAAGGAGTGGTACCTGGTGGAGAGGCATGCACTGGACGATACGCATATGCTGGAAAACAATATACAAATTTTCGGAAATCACATGCACAAATGCAAAGGTATTCACGGAAATTCCACTCATAAATCAAACATCATGCAAGCATAGACTCACACATCATCCACATTCCACAATTCACATCATCAATCACATGCATATACATTCGGTAATGACAAGAAAGATATATGAAGGCATATGAACAATCAGCACATTAGTTTATTATTCCCATCATTTAAACCTTACAACTTAATCCCATTTTAGCCTTAGTTCCCTTTCCGTATTAGCCCCTAAGTGAGTGAGTGTGTGCCCATGTTCGTACCTGAAATCACCAAAATTAACCAATAAGTTAGCATATAACAATTTTCTATTCCCTAAACCATGCTCCGCTACCAAACCTGTAACGAACCCAATTCCTAACTATTAATAATTGCTCCGATTAAGGTCATTACCTCCGTGAAACCCAAATAAGCCTAAATGACACCTAAGACCTATTTGAATCTCACCAGGCTAATCATAAATTTCCAATTTTAAGCTTGTTAATCTTATTGCTTATCAACAATTGGAGCATGATATTGGACACATACTATGGTATCATACGGAGTAAATAAAAACATCAGCGGAAGTCTTAAATTAATTCATTGGGATCATAACACACAAGTCCCATAGGGATCCAAATAACCAGCAAGAAATCCTTCAACAAGTTTTAGGAAATAGCAAACAAAGAAGGGTGCTTAAAATAAACCAGAAAGTTTCCCAATCATTCATGTTATATACGCAAGTAACAAGTATGCAAATGTGATGCGATATCGGCCCGTCGAACAGCCTTGATCTCACACAGTGGTACCACGAACAGTGGATGTACCTAAGCCTGAAAAATGGTAAACAACAATGGTATGAGATTACAAGAATCTTAGCATCATAAGATCTGCAGAAACCCTAAACACAAATCTCCCAATTTACATTAGATCAATCCTAAACAACTAAAGGGGATCACACAATTCCAGAATTAAACGAAAAGGTTAGGGCCGAATCTATGGATGAGGGAGGACTACAAACACTTCCAAAAGTTCAGAAGTACACAGGCAGGTGAAACACATCAAATTGTTCTTGGAAATGAAGAAAAAAGGCCATCCCCTTCCATCTGTGTTGTCCAAGGCTCACTGCACAAAGAATAAATGGTTAACACACAAGCTAATCAGTAAGCCTAGTTAGTCATCTTATCACACATGGACTTGGGCACCCCAAATCACACAAGGATAAGGGCTTCCTGCCACACAAGGACAGGGTTCCGGCCACACAAGGACCAGACCTCCAGCAAGCTCTTGCTGGGTTTTGCCGCCTATACAACACCCATACCAGTAAGAACCTCTCCTCTCCCTAGGAGCATCAGTGCTTACCGCGAATGCCACCGGAACAGGATCCTGAAACACAAACACGTACAAGCACACATAGGCAAGTACAAAGCATAATACCACAACAGGGTATCCTCAATCATGTCAGAACACAATCAGCATATTCAATTCACATAACATATGCAACCCAGGCACTCAATACCTAACTTAGGGTTCGATACAGCCAATGAGATCCATATCTCATTCTGAATTTCATACTCTCACCCTATAATCCAATCGCATGCAATACAACAAGGGCAGGTAACAAAAACAACAAGAAAATAGTAGGGGTCTCTGGAGAAACCGATGAGGCGTAGATCCTACCTCTCTTGTCTTTGAAGAAGAAGCTACTCCTTTTCCTTTAATAATTAAATCCGAACCACCTATAATATCACTAGGCAAAGATGAAAACAAACTAAGCATGCATATTCAATAATCAACTGAATTCCCTATTTCCTTACCAATACTACTCACCAAACCTATCAGAAAACTAGTGATCAGACATTACAGATGCCTCTCCCTTGGATGTGTGATGTGATATCCAGAAACTTAACAAGATTTAACCTGAATTTACCATTCCAATTAATTATGCAAATCTTGTCGTTAAAAGTAGGGCATAGGATAATTTCGACTTAACCTTAAAGAATGAAATATTTACATACAAATTGCGAAACATATATGGTTGGAAATAAGATGAAAATATCTTTCCAACGAGCTATTATTTGTAAGGATCTAACAAACGATTAGAAAGTTATACTATTTTGAAGTTCAAGAAGATTTGACGAAAATCTAATTCCGCCGCCGATTTTCAAGTTAACCTTAGACAAAGAAATTCTAAACTTCTGACAAAAAAAAAGATGGTTGGAAAGAGCATAAAGGTAGCTTTCCAATGAGCTATTATTCTCAGAGATATAACAAACAACGAAAGAGTTATGCTATTCTGAATTTCAAGAAGATTTGGCAGTGCCGCCGAATTTCAACTTGACCTTTGAGAAAGAAATGCTAACCTCCTGATGAAAAATCAAAGATTTTTGAAAAAGAACATGAAGATAGATTTCCAACAAGCTATTATTCGTAGAGATCCGACGAACGATGAGTGAGTTATGCTGGTTTAAAGTTTCTGCGAATTATGGCGGCTATAGGGAGGTATAGGGTTTTAGGCTCATATAAATTTTGTAAGTTTTCTATGAGGGATTTTTGTGGTGTTGGCTTCTTATTTTTAATGAATGAGTGTAGAATTATGATTACTAATTTTACTCTCTTTATCAAAATAAGATAATTTACCAGATAATTAAACTCTTAAATTATCTTCCCTATTTTTAGGGACATATTCTCTAAGGCAACTATCTATCTTTAGGGATGATTTCTAAGGCAATTACCCATCCATAAGGACCTAGATCTAAAGGAATTTTAAAAAAAATTAACTACTAAACAAGCTTACCAATATCGGCCATCACACATCCTTTTCTTCAGGGGCAAAATCATTTTTTCACCTGTACTGGCTTCTGGACTTCTAGGACTCAAAATTTGGGGTCTTACACAAAGGCAAGTACAAAGTATAATACCACGATAGGGTATCCTCAATCATGTCAGAACACAATAAGCATATTCAATTCACATAACATATGCAACTCAGGCACTCAATACCTAACTCAGGGGTTCGATATAGCCTATGAGATCCATATCTCGTTCCGAATTTCATACTCTCACCCTATAATCCAATCGCATGCAATACAACAAGGGCAGGTAACAAAAACATCAAGAAAATAACAGGGGTCTCTGGAGAAACCGATGAGACGTAGATCCTACCTCTCTTGTCTCTAAACAAGAATATAAGACCTCGAATTTTGAGTCCTAGAAGTCCAGAAGCCAGTACAGGTGAAAAGATAATTTTTCCTCTGAAGGAAAGGATGTGTGATGACCGAAATTGGTAACCTTGTTTAGTAGTTAATTTTGTTTTAAATTCCTTTAGATCTAGGTCCTTATGGATGGGTAATTTCCTTAGAAATCATCCTTAAAGATAGATAGTTGCCTTAGAGATTAAGTCCCTAAAAATAGGGAAGATAATTTAAGAGTTTAATTATCTGGTAAATTATCTTATTTTGATAAAGTGAGTAAAAGTAGTAATCTTAATTCTACACTCATTAATTATAAATAAGAAGCCAACCCCACAAAAATCCCTCATAGAAAACTTATAAAATTTGTATGAGCCTAAAACTCTATACCTCCCCATAGCTGCCATAGATCGTAGAAACTTTAAACCAGCATAACTCACTCATCTCTCGTCGGATCTCTGCGAATAATAGCTTTTTGGGAAGATCTCTTCATCCTCTTTCCAAAAATCTTTGATTTTTTGTCAGGAGGTTAGTATTTCTTTCTCAAAAGTCAAGTTGAAATTCGGTGGCACTGCCAAATCTTCTTGAAATTTAGAATAGCATAACACGTTCGTTGTTTGTTATATCTCTGAGAATAATAGCTTGTGGAAAGCTCTCTTCATGCTATTTCCATCCATAATTTTTTTTTCATTAGAAGGTTAGTATTTCTTTGTCTAAGGTTAACTTGAAAAGCGGAATTAGGTTTTTGCCAAATCTTCTTGAACTTGAAAATAGCATAACTTTCTAATTGTTTGTTAGATCCTTACAAATAATAGTTCGTTGGAAATCTCTTTCCATCCTCTTTCCAACCATATATGTTTCGAAATTTGGATGTAAATATTTCCTTACTTAAGGTTAAGTTGAAATCGTCCTATGCCCTACTTTTAGCGACAAGATTTGCATAGTTAATTGGAATGGTAAATTCAAGTTGAATCTAGTTAAGTTCCTAGCTATCACATCACACATCCAAGGGGAGGCACCAACAAGGTTTGATCACTGGTTTTCTGATAGGTTTGGTGAGTAGTATTGGTAAGGAAATAGGGAATTCAGTTGATTATTGAATATGCATGCTTAGTTTGTTTTCTTCTTTGCCTGGTGATATTATAGGTGGTTCGGATTTAATTAGTAAAAGCAAAGGAGTAGCTTCTTGTTCAGAGACAAGAGAGGTAGGATCTACGCCTCATCGGTTTCTCCAGAGATCCCTATTATTTTCTGGATATTTTTGTTACTTGCCCTTGTTGTATTGCATGCGATTGGATTGTGTGAGAGTATGAAATTCGGAATGAGTTATGGATCTCATAGGCTATATCGAACCCCTGAGTTAGGTGTTGAGTGCCTGGGTTGCATATGTTATGTGAATTGAATATGCTGATTGTGTTCTAACATGATTGAGGATACCCTGTTGTGGTATTATGCTTTGTACTTGTTTGTGTGTGCTTGTATGTGTTTGTGTGTTAGGATTCTGTTCCGGTGGCCATTCGAAGTAATCACTGATGCTCCTAGGGAGAGGAGAGGTTCTTACTGGTATGAGAGTTGTATGGGCGTCAAAACCCAGCAAGAGCTCGCTGGAGGTCTAGTCCTTATGTGGCCGGAACCCTGTCCTTGTGTGGTAGGAAGCCTTATCCTTGTGTGGTTTGGGGTGCCCAAGTCTGTGTGTGGCTTGGGAAGACTTGTCCGTGTGTGACAAAGCGACTTACTAGGTTTACTGATTAGCTTTTGTATTAACCGTTTATCCTTTGTGCAGTGAGCCTTGGACAACACAGGTGGAAGGGGATGGCCTTTCTTCTTCATTGCCGAGAGCAATTTGATGTATATCACCTGCCTGTGTAATTCTGAACTTTCGAAAGTGTTTATAGTCGTCCCTTAGCCATAGATTCAGCCCTAACCTTTTCGTTTGGTTCTGGAACTACGTGATCCCCTTTAGTTGTTTAGGATTGATTTAATGTAAATTTGGAAATTTGTGTTTAGGGTTTTTGCAGATCTTATGATGCTATGACCCTACTGAGATTCTTGTAATCTCATACCGTTTTTGTTTACCATTTTTCAGGCTTAGGTACATCCACTGTTCGTGGTACCAGTGTGTGAGATCAAGGCTGTATGGAGGGGCGATATCGCATCACATTTGCATACTTGTTACTTGCACATATAACATGAATGATTGGGCAACTTTCTGGTTTATTTTAAGCACTCTTCTTTGTTTGCTATTACCAAAAATTGTTGAAGGATTTTTTGCTGGTTATTTCGATCCCTATGGGACTTGTGTGTTATGAACCCAATAAATTAAATTAAGACTTCTGCTGATGTTTTTATTTATTTCGTATGATACCAGAATATGTGTCCAATATCATGTTCCAATTGTTGATAAGCAATAAGATTAAAAAGCTTAAAATCAGAAATTTATGATTAGCCTCGTGAGATTCAAATAGGTCTTAGGTGTCACTTAGGTTTATTTGGGTTTCACGGTGGTAATAACCTTAATTGGAACAATTATTAATAGTTAAGAATTAGGGTCGTTACAAAGAAGCTATTCCTTTACATTTATTAGGTAATTTCGAACCACCTATATTATCACCAGGCAAAGACGAAAACAAACTAATCATGCATATTCAATAATCAATTGAATATCCTATTTCCTTACCAATTCCACTCACCAAACCTATCAGAAACCACTGATCAGATACTGCAGGTGCCTCCCCCTTGGATGTGTGATGTGATAGCCAGGAACTTAACAACATTCAACCATAATTACCATTCCAATTAACTATGCAAATTTCGTCGCCGATTTTCAACTTAACCTTAGACAAAAAAATCTTTACGTCCAAACAACAAAACATATATGGTTGGAAAGAGGATGAAAAATTTTCAACAAGCTATTATTTGTAGGGATCTGACAAACGATGAGAGAGTTATGCTATTTTGAAATTCAAGAAGATTTGACGAAAACCTAATTCTGCCACTGATTTTCATCTTATCTTTAGAGAAAGAAATACTAATCTCCTGACAAAAAACAAAAAATGGTTGGAAAGAGGATGAATAGAGCTTTCCAACAAGCTATTATTTGTAGAGATATAACAAACGATGAAAGAGTAATGTTATTCTGAATTTCAAGAAGATTTGGCAGTGCCGCCGAATTTCAACTTAATCTTAGAGAAAGAAATACTAACCTCCTCATCAAAACCCAAATATTTTTGGAAAAAATATGAAGAGAGCTTTCCAACCAGCTATTATTTTCAGGGATCCGATGAACGATAAGAGAGTTATGCTGGTTTAAAGTATCAGCGAATTTTGGCGACTATAGGGAGGTATAGGGTTTTAGGCTTATACGAATTTTGTATGTTTTCTATGAATGATTTTTGTGGGGTTGGCTTTCTATTTTAAATGAATGGGTATAGAATTATGATTACTACTTTTATCACTTTATCAAAATAAGATAATTTACCAGATAATTAAACTCTTAAATTATCTTTCCCTATTTTTAGGGATTTTAATATCTAAGGCAATTATCTATCTATAAGGTCTTAGAGTAAAGGGAATTTAAAACAGAATTAACTAGTGAACAATCTTACCAATTTCGGCCATCACACATCCTTTCCTTCAGGGGCAAAATCATCTTTCCACCTGCACTGGCTTCTGGACTTCTAAGACTCAAAATTCGGGGTCTCATATATTCGGATTTCACGACAGTAAGGGTCTTTATAGATTGGGTTTGGGTCTTTACAGTGTGCCACAAGATATTGATGTTCGCAATCTGATTTTGTTCGAACCGCACAGTTCGAAGTTTTCTATTCATCCCAAAAATTCCAAGATGTACTATGACTTGAAAGAACAATTCTGGTGGCCAAATATGAAGCGTTACATTGCTGAATTCATTGCACGATGCCGTGTATGTCAGCAAGTGAAAATCGAGCATCAGAGACCCACTAGTTTACTTCAGTTATTTCCATTTCCAAAAATGGAAGTGGGAGCATGTCACCATAGACTTTGTGACCGGTTTGCCCAGATCTCAATGAGAATTTGATTCCATTTGGGTGATTGACATCGATTGATGAAATCTACACATTTCCTTCCTGTTCATGTTACAGACACCCTAGAGAAATTGGTTGTTCATTATTTAGGTGAAATTTTTTGTTTGCATAGAGTACTAGTAACCATTGTTTCTGATCGTGATCTCTGTTTCACTTCGCGATTTTTGGAGAAATTTCAAAATATATTAGGTTCGAAATTGAATTTCAGTATAGTTTTTTATCCCCAAATCGATGGACAATCTGAAAGTACAATTCAAACTCTTGAAGATATGTTGTGTGCTTGTGTACTAGATTGAAAAAACAATTGGGATCAATGCCTTCCTTTGGCAGAATTTGCTTTACATCAATAGTTTCCATATAAGCATCGAAATGGCACCTTATGTAGCCTTATATGGAAGACGTTGCAGAACTCCAATTTTCTGGAATGAAGTAGGCAAGAGATGCCTAGATAATCCAGAATTGATTGATCAAGCAACTGAATAGTTGAATCTGATTTGACAAAGGATGAAGTCGGTGCAAGATCGATAGAAAAACTATGCTGATAAAGATAAAGAGAGCTAGAATTTGCGATAGGTGACAAAGTATTTTTGAGAGTCGTCCCATGAAAAGGTGTCCTTCATTTCTAGAAACAAGGCAAACTAGCACCTTGTTATATTGGTCCATATGAAATTATTGAGAGACTCAGCCCAGTTGCATATTGACTTGATTTGCCCCAAAATATGGAGAGATTTCACAACGTGTTTCATGTTTCGATGTTGAGAAAGTATGTTCGAGATATTGCTCATGTTTTTCAAGATCCATCAGTTGAAGTTGGTGAAGACTTGTCCTACCCTGTATAGCCAGTTGCCATACTAGACTAGTCAGTTTGTGTGAGACCCCGAATTTAAAGGAGCAGTATTGGTGGCCGAACATGAAATGTCACATTGCTGAGTTCGTTGCCTGATGCCTCATATGTCAACAAGTAAAGATCGAACATCAAAGACCCGCTGGTTTACTACAGTCACTTCCGATTCGAGAATGGAACTGGGACCATGTCACAATGGATTTTGTGATCAATTTGCCTAGATCGCAGCGAGGATACGATGCCATTTAGGTGATCGTTGATCAAGTGACGAAATCTGCACACTTCCTTCGTATACATGTGATGGATACACCAGTGAAATTGGTCGTTTATTATTTGGACGAGATTGTTCGACTGCAAGGAGTGCCAGTTTATATCATTTCAGATTATGACCCTCGTTACACATCACAATTTTTGGAGAAATTCCAGAATGCACTTAGCTCGAGATTGAATCATTTCTTCCTCAGATCGATGGTTAATCAGAAAAGACGATTTAAACACTCGAAGACATGTTACGTGCGAGTGTGTTGGACTAGTATACCGGTTGGGACCGTTGCCTACCATTGGCAGAATTTGCCTACAATAATAGTTTTCATATAATCATCGGTATGGCAACTTATGAAGCATTATATGGGAGACATTGCAAAACACCAATTTTCTAGAATAAAGTAGGTTAAAGACGACTAGACAATCCAGAATTGATTGATCAAGGAATATAGTAGTTGAACTAGATTTGACAATGGCTAAAAGCAGTCCAGGATCGGCAGAAAAACTATAATGATAATCGACGAAGGGAGATGGAATTTGCGGTAGGTGAAAGGTGTTTTTGAAGGTCGCTCTGTGGAAAGGTGTCCTTCGTTTTCAGCAGTGAGGTAAACTAGCACCTCGTTACATTGGTTTGTATGACATCATCTAGAGATTCGGCATTGCATACCGATTTGAGTTACCTCCAAAGATGGAAAGAATTCAAAATGTGTTTCAAGTTTCAATGTTGAGAAAGTATTCGCAAGACCCTGATCATGTGCTCGAAGAACCGCCAGTTGAAGTTACTGAAGACCTATCCTATCCCGTATAGCTAGTTGCCATACTAGATTGGTCAGTTCGACAGCTTCGCAGTCAAAGAGTGCCTATAGTACGAGTATTTTGGCAAAATGGCTCAGTTGAGGAACAGTCTTGGGAGACTGAGGAATTTATGCTTACAAAATTTCCTTACTTGTTTGCTTAGGTACTTGTGCTAAAATTTTGAGGACGAAATTCTTATGAGGGGAGGATGTGAGACCCCGAATTTTCAGTCCTAGAAGTCCAGAAGCCAATACAGGTGAAAAGACTATTTTTGCCCTGAAGAAGAGGGATGTGTGATGGCCAGAATTGGTAAGGAATGTCCAATAGTTAGTTTTAGTTTTTATTCCCTTTAATTTGAATTTTTATTGGTTGATAATTGCTTTTGAAAATAAAATCTGTAAAATTAAGAGACGATAATTATATAATTTAATTCTGATAATTATCTTACCTTAATCTAATCTTTAAAGTAGGTAAATTAATCCCATAGATACCCTATATAAATAGAAAGCCAGCCACATTTAAAATTTATGCAGAAAATATACAAAATTTGTCCAACCAAAAACCCTACACTTTCCTATTTCTGTCGAAATATGTTGGAATTTCAAACAAGCATAACTCTCTCATACTTTGGCAAATTATTATAAATAATAGCTTGTTGGAAAGCTCTTTCTATCTTTGTTTCAACCATTTTGGGTTTTTCAGCTACAGGTTAGTTTTTCTTTCTTAAAAATTAAATCGAATTTTGGCGGAGTTGCCAAAATCTGGTTGAACTTCAAAATAGTATAACTCTCTCATCCTTTCTCAGATTCTTGCGAATAATAGCTTATTGGAAATCTCTCCTCATCTTCTTTCCAATAATCTAAGGTTTTTTTTCTGGATATTATTTTTTCTTTGTGAAAAGTTAAATCGTATTTCAGAGGGATTAGGTTTCAAAATTGTGTGATTCTACCTTTAATTGATTTCTACTATTATTCTTCTTATTCGTATGATTGTTTGGCATTCATTCATGTTGTAAAATATGAATTCATCCTTTAAATCTTCTGTATACATGAAATTAGTATGCCTTAACCTTGCCCTATGGTTGCCTATCTTGATTAATTGATTAACCTAAATTGATTGTACAAGTCATATAAAATTAATTTTATTTGTTAACATGAAATTATAACTCTTACACCTTGCTAACATTGAATCGTAAATTGTCTTGTGTCCTATGCTTAGTGCCGAATTATACATAGTTAAATTGGGGTGGTAATTTAGCTTGAATCTTGTTAAGTTCTTGGCTATCACATCACATATCCAAAGGGGAGCCACCTGCGGCATCTGACCAATGGTTTCTGATAGGTTTGGTGAGTGGAATTGGTAAGGAAATAGGGTATTCAATTTTTTATTGAGTATGCATGTTTAGTTTGGTTTTGTCTTTGCCTTGTGATGCTATAGGTTGTTCGGAATCATAAAATAAAGGTGAAGGAATAGCTTCTTATTTAGAGACAAAAGAGGTAGGATCTATGCCTCATTGGTTTCTCCAGAGATCCTTGATTGTTTGTTGGTTATTTTCGATTCACACCCTTGTTGTTATTGCAAGCGAATTGATTATAGGGTGTATACATGAATTGCGGATTGGGATATGATTCCTTAAGCTATACCGAACCTTTGAGATAGGTTATGTGTGCCTAATTTGTATGTGTTGTGTGTAATGAACAGGCTGATTGTGTTCTGACATGATAAAGGATACCTTGTTATGGTATTGTGCTTTGTTCATGCCTGTGTGTGATTTTACGTGTTTGTGTGTCTGGATCCTGTTCCAGTGGCCATTCGAGGTAAACGGTGATGCTCCTTGGGAGAGGCGAGGCTCTTACTGGTAAGGAAGTCATATGGGTGGTAATTCCCAGCAAGAGCTCGCTGGATGCCTTGTCATGTGTGCTGGTTAGGATGCCTAGTTCTGTGTACCGGGCAGAGGCCTTGTCCTTTGTGCTAGCAAGAAGCCCTAATCATGTGTGCTACTTAGGATGCCTTGTCTTGTGTGCTGGATAGATGCCTTGTCCTGTGTGCTGGCAAGAAGCCCTAATCCTATGTGCTAGTTAGGATGCCTAGTCCTGGGTGATGGTTTGATGCCTTGTCCTGTGTGCTGGCAAGCTTGTGTGTTAACCTTTGATTTGATTTGATTGAGGATACCCGACTATATTTCTATATGCTTGTACTTGCTTATGCGCTTGTATTATGCTTGTGTGTCAGGGTTCTGTTTCCGGTTGCCATTCTGGGTAAGTGACTGATGCTCCTAGGAAGAGGAGAGGTACTTACTGATATGGAAGTCATATGGGTTGCAATCCCCAGCAAGTGCACGGTGGATTCCTAGTCCTTGAGTAGCTTATTACTTTATCCTTGTGTGGTAAGATGCCATTATCCTTGTATGGTTTGGATTACCTTGTCCTTGTATGGCTTGGATGCATTGTCGTTATGTGGTTTGGATGCTTGTTAATAGGAAAATATGTTGCTTGATTTGGTTATGACTTTGAAGATTGAACTTTGATTTGTATTGGGATTTGAATGAGGATCCTTTATTGTGATTTGTGTATGTGTGTACTATATGTGTATGTGTAATGACCACAATTCCTACCTATTAAAATTTGCTCCGATTAAGGCCATTACCACTGTGAAATCCAAAAACAAGCCCAAAGACACTTAGAACCTATCTGAATCCCACCAGGCTTACCCATTAATTTTTTTTTTGACTTTTAGCATGATCATTCTATATGTTTAATAACAAATGGAGCATGATATTGGACAGTCATTCTAGTATCATACGGACTGAATAAAACATCAGCGGATGTCTTTAAATTTAATTATTGGAATCAAAACACAAATCTCCCAAATAACACCAGATCATTCCTAGAAACTACAGAGGATCACGCAATTCAAGAGTTCAGTTAAAAAGGGTAGGGCTGAATCTAAGGCTGAGGAGGGACTACAAATACTTCAAAAAACTCAGAACTACACTGGCAGGTAGTGTGAGACCCTGAATTTTGAGTCCTAGAATTCCATAAGGCAGTGCAGGTAAAAAGACCATTTTGCTCCTGAAGAAAAGGATGTGTGATGGCCGAAATTGGTAAAGGATGTCTAGTAATTATTTCTGGTATTAATTCCCTTTAAATTGATTCTTTATTGGTTGATAATTATTTTAGGACATAAAAACTTTAAGTTTAAGGGGGGATAATTACAGAATTTAATTCTGATAATTATATTACTTTAATTAAGTCTTAAAGATAGGGATTTTAATCCCATAACCATCTTATATAAATAGGAAGTCAGCCACATAAAAATCTTATACAAAAAACACACAAAATTCGTAGGACCTAAAATCCCTACATCTTCCAATTTCCGCCAAAATTTTCTTGAACTTCAAACAAGCATAATTTTCTCCTCGTTTTCCAGATTCCTGCAAATAATAGCTTGCTGGAAATATTTTTTCATCCTTTTTCCAACCATCTATGGGTTTTTTTCCTGAAAGTTAGTATTTCTTTCTCTAAAGTTAAATCGAAATTCGGCGGAACTGCCAAAATCTTCTTGAAATTCAAACAAGCATAACTCTCTCATCGTTTTTCGGATTCCTGGAAATAATAGTTTGTTGGAAGCCTATTTTCATCCTCTTTCCAACCATCGTCTGAAGGTTAGTATTTTTTTCTCTAAGGATTAATCGAAATTCAGCAGAATTAGGTTTTCAGATTTTTATAATTCTGACTTTGATTGATCTCTGATATTGTTACCTTTATTCGTATGATTGTTTAATATCCATTCATAGTGAACAATCATGAATTCATCCTTTGAAACTTTTTTATACATGAAATCAGTATGCCCCACTTTTGCCCTATTGCCCTATTGTTGCCTATCTTGATCAATTAATTAACCTATTGGATTCTGATCTTATTTCTTTTGATTATAAAAGTTATAAACCCTTAATCCTTCCTTATTAATATGAGATCGCAACTCCTACAACTTGTTAAGATGAAATCTCAACTTGCCTTATTGCCTTATTCTTAGTGCCAAAAATTATAAGATAATTAGGGATGGTAATTCAGGTTGTTTCTTCTTAAATTCTTGGCTATCATATCACACATCCAAAGGGGAGGTACCTACGGAATCTGATCACTGGTTTCTGATAGGTTTGGTGAGTGGAATTGGTAAGGAAATAGGGTATATAATTGGATATTGGATACGCATATTTAGTTTGGTTTTGGCTTTGCCTTATGATGCTATAAGTAGTGTAAAATTATTGGATATGAGTGCCTCTAGGCTATACCGAATCCTTTAAGATAGGATATGAGTGCCTAGTTTGCATATGTTGTGTGTATTGAACATGTTGATTGTGTTCTGACATGATTAAGGATACCAAGTTGTGGTAGTGTGTTTTGTACTTGCTTGTGTGTAATGGTACGTGTTGTGTGTCTAGATCCTTTTTCAATGGCCATTCGGGGTAAGCGCTGATGCTCCTTGTGAGAGGGGAGGTTCTTACTGGTATGGGAGTTGTATGGGTGGCAATCCCCAGCATGAGCTCACTAGATGTCTTGTCCTTGTGTGGCCAGAAGCCCTGCCCTTGTGTGGCAAGAAGCCTTTGTCATTGTGTGGCTTAGGATGACAGGTCCTTGTATGGCCAGAAGCCCTGTCCTTCTGTGGCAAGAAGCCCTTGTCCTTCTGTGGCTTGGGATGACAAGTCCTTGTGTGCCCAGAAGCCCTGTCCTTGTGTGGCAAGAAGCCCTAGTCCTTGTCTGGCTTGGGATGACTGGTCCATGTGTGGCTAGAAGCCCTGTCTTTGTGTGGCTTGGGATGATTTGTCCTTGTGTGGCAACATGAATAGGCTTACTGAACAACTTGTGTGTTAACCATTTACCTTTTGAGCAGTATGCCTTGGACAAGACAGGTGGAAGATGATGGTCTTTCTTCTTCATTGCTAAGACCAATCTAATAAGTTCTACCTGCCTGTGTACTTCTGAGTTTTCGGAAGTATTTGTAGCCCCCCCCCTCAATTTTAGATTCGGCTCTACCTATTTTAGATGGGTAGAGCTGATCAGAGACTACGATTTGATCATCGAATATCATCCTGGAAAGGCAAATGTTGTTGCTGATGCCTTTAGCCGAAAGTTTCATCCTCCTTCCCCATCGGTTTTGGCCTATATGCCTATGATGCCACCCATTACATGCCTGTGTTGCTGGATTTGAGGACTAATCATGTGCATCTTGGCATTGGTTATTCTAGTTCATTGTTGGCACGAATCGAAGTCACACCTACCTTAATTGAGGAAATCTAGAATCAGCAATTAGAGAATCTGAAACTAATTGAAATTTGGAAGCAACTTTCTGATGGTGTTGATGTCATAGTTTGTGATTTCAGAATACGAGATGATGAAGTGCTTGTCTTAAGAAAGTAGGTATGTGTTCCTCAAGATATTGATATTCGTAACCTTATTCTTTCGGAGGCGCATAGTTCATAGTTCGCTATCCATCCCGGAAGCACTAAGATGTACCGAGATTTAAAGGAGCAGTATTGGTGGCCAAACATGAAACGCCACATTGCTGAGTTCATTGCCCGATGCCTTATATGTCAACAAGTAAAGATTGAACATCAATGACTCGCTGGACTACTTCAGTCACTTCCGATTCCAGAATGGAAGTGGGAGCATGTCACAATGGATTTTGTGATCGGTTTGCCTAGATCGCAGCAAGGATACGATGCCATTTGGATGATTGTGGATCGATTGACAAAATCTGCACACTTTCACCCTATACATGTGACAGATACACCTGAGAAATTGGCTGTTCGTTACTTAAATGAGATTGTTTCATTGCATAGAGTTCCAGTTTCTATCGTTTCAGATCATGACCCTCGTTTCACCTCATGATTTTGGGATAAATTACAGAATGCGCTGGGTTCGAGATTGATTTCAGTACCGCATTTCATCCCTAGACTGATGGCCAAACAGAAAGAACGATTCAAACACTCGAAGACATGCTACGAGCGAGTGTGTTGGATCAGCAAACCGGTTGGGATCAATGCCTGCCGTTGGCAGAATTTGCTTAAAACAATAGTTTTCATGTAAGCATCAGTATGGCACCTTATGAAGCATTATATGGGAGACGTTGCAGGACTCCCATTTTCTGGAATGAAGTAGGCGAAAGACACCTAGACAAGTCGGAATTGATTGATCAAGCAATGGAACAGTTGAACTTGATTCAACAATGGCTAAAAAAGCCCAGAATCAACAGAAAAACTACGCCGATAATCGACGGAGGGAATTTTCCCTTAATCCTTTTGATTATACATGCTATAAACCCTTAATCCTTCCTTGTTAACATGAGATCGCAACTCCTACAACTTGTTAACATGAAATCGCAACTTGACCTATTGCTCTATTCCTAGTGCCGAAAATTGTATGATAATTAGGAATGATAATTCAGGTTGTTTCTTGTTAAGTTCTTGGCTATCACATCACACATCCAAGGGGGAGGTACCTGCGACATCTGATCACTGATTTCTTATAGGTTTAGTGAGTGGAATTAGTAAGATAATAGAGTATTTAATTGGATACTGGATATGCATATTTAGTTTGGTTTTGGCTTTGTCTTGTAATGCTATAGGTAGTGCAGAATTATTGAATAAAGACAAGGGAATAACTTCTTGTTCAGAGACAAGAGAGGTAGGATCTAAGCCTCATCAGTTTCTCCAGAGATCGTTGTTGTTTGTTTGTTAATTTCGGTGCCTTTACATGTAATGTTGTATGCGCATATGCTGTAGTAGGAATGCTTGAACTGCGGACCAAGATGCAATCCTCTAGGCTATACCGAATCCCTTAAGATAGGATATAAGTGCCTAGTTTGTATGTGTTGTGTGTATTGAACATGTTGATTGTGTTCTGACATTATTAAGGATACCTTGTTGTGGTATTGTGTTTTATACTTGCTTGTGTGTACTGGTACGTGTTGTGTGTCAGGATCCTTTTCGGGTGGCCATTCAAGGTAATCGCTGATGCTCCTTGTGAGAGGGGAGGTTCTTACTGGTATGGGAGTCGTATGGGTGGCAATCCCTAGCATGAGCTCGCTGGATGTCTTGTCCTGGTATGGACAGAAGCCCTATCCTTGTGTGGCAGGAAGCCCTTGTCCTTGTGTGGCTTGGGATGACTGGTCCTTGTGTGGCCAGAAGCCCTGTCCTTGTGTGGTAGGAAGCACTTGTGCTTGTGTGGCTTGGGATGACTTGTCCTTGTGTGGCAAGATGAATAGGCGTACTGAATAGCTTGTGTGTTAACCATTTAACTTTTGTGCAGTAAGCCTTAGACAACACAGGTGGAAGGGGATGGCCTTTCTTCTTCATTGCCGAGAGCAATCTGATGAGATCTACCTGCCTATGTACTTCAGAATTTTCGGAAGTATTTGTAGTCCCCCCTCAGCCTTAGATTCGGCCGTACCCTTTTTAACTGAATTCTTGAATTGCATGATCCCTTTTAGTTGCTAGGAATTATCTGATGTTGTTTGGAGATTTGTATTTATGGTTTCTGCAAATCTTATGATGTTGTAGCCCTACTGAGATTCTTGTAATCTCATTCTGTTGTTTCCACCATTTTTCAGGCTTAGGTACATTCATTATTCGTGGTACCAATGTGTGAGATCAAAGCTGCACGACGAAGCAATATTGCATCACCTTTGCATTCCTATTTCCTTGGTTGCTTGCGCATACAATATGATCATAAATTGGACTACTTTTCTAGTTTTTCAAGATCCCTTTTTTGCTAATTATACTGTGGAACATGTTGGAGGATTTCTTGCTGGTTACTTGGATCCTTATGGGACTTGTGTGTTTTAATTCCAATAATTAAATTTAAAGATTTTCGCTGATGTTTTATTCACTCTATATGATACCAGAATGATTGTCCAATATCATGCTCTATTTGTTATTAAACATATAGAATGATCATGCTAAAAGTAAAAACAATTAATAGGTAAGCCTGGTGAGATTCAGATAGGTTCTAGGTGTCTTTGGGCTTGTTTGGATTTCACGGTGTTAATGGCCTTAATCGGAGCAAATTTTAGTAGGTAGGAATTAGGGTCATTACAATTTCACTTCACAATTTTGGGAGAAATTTTAGAATGCATTGGGTTCAAGACTGAATTTCATTACAACTTTTCATCCCCAAACCGATGGTCAATCTGAAAGAACAATCTAGACCCTTGAAGATATGTTGCGTGCTTATGTGATTGATCGAAATACTAGTTGGGATCGAAATACTAGTTGGGATCGAAATACTAATTGGGATCGAAATACTAGTTGGGATCGATGCCTTCCTTTGGAAGAATTCACATACAACAACAGTTTTCACGTAAACATTGGAATGGCCACTTATGAAGCATTATGTGGGAGACACTGCAGAACTCCGATTTGTTGGAATGAAGTAGGCGAGAGACGTCTAGATAATCCAGAATTGATTGATCAAGAAACGGAATAGTTGAATCTGATTCGACAAAGGCTGAGGATGGCGCAAGTTCGACAAAAAAACTATACTGATAGTAGACAAAGAGAGCTGAAATTTACAGTTGGTGACAAAGTAATCTTGAAGGTCGCCTCGTGGAAAGGTGTTCTTCATTTCCATCAATGAGGTAAGTTAGTAACTCGTTATATTGGTCTGTATGATGTTGTTGAGAGAATTGGCATAGTGGCATACCAACTAGCCTTGCCCCAAAAATATGGAGAGAAATCATAACGTGTTTCATGATGTGGAGTAAGTATGTTTGAGATCCTACTCATAAGCTTGAAGAATCACCAGTTAAGGTTACCAAAATATCCTACCCTGTACAGCCAGTTGTCATACTAGACTGGTTAGTTTGTTAGCTTCGCAATCAAAGCGTGCTTTTAGTTCGAGTTGTTTGAAGTAATGGCCAAGTTGAGGAGCAGTCTTGGAAGACTGTGGAATCAATGCGTGTGAGATTTCCTCATTTGTTTTCTTATGTACTTATGCTGAAATTTTGAGGACGGATTTTTATAAGAAGGGGATGATGTGAGGCCCTGATTCTTTCGTTGATAGATTTCCTAGAAGTCCAAGTACCGGTGCAATTGAAATGACTATTTTTTCCGTGAAGAAATGGATGTCTGGTGGAGAGAAATAGTTTTGATGGCTCTTTCCTATTTTTATTCATTTATTTCCTTCCTATTTCATTTTTTTTCTGTATAATTTCTAACCTATATAGTTTCTTTCTTATTCTTAGGAGATAATTCCAAATTTAATTCCTAAGCATTATCTCTTTACATCTAACCTTAAAAGTAGGGAAAATTAATCCCAAAAACCCTATAAATGTAGATGTCGGCCTACCCTATTCCATACACACAAACATCTTTTATTTTTTCGGAATTAATCTCTTTTCCCCCAATTGCTACCGACTTTCATAGCCTACAAATCTTAGCCAAATTTGAACACATGTTATCATATTTTTGCATTTAATAGCTTGTTGGAATCCTCTTTCCATGCTGCATCTTATTATCATGGTTTCATCATCAGAAGGTTAGATTTTTTATTTTTATTTTTATTTATAAAATTTCTAGGGATATGTGCCAAAATCTGCTTTCTCTTTCTTGTTGGTTTCTATTTCTATTCATCTTCATCGTCTGAATGTTTAGTACCTATTCTTGTTATAATATCATGAAATCAGCCCTTGTATCCTTCCATATACAGAAATCGGCATGCCATATTCCTAACCCTGTGTTTGTCAAAATTTGATCAATTGACTTGTCTATTGGTTTCAGATGTTATTCTTTTTAATTGTTTGAGTAATTGACATCTAGTCCTTTTTTATATTCATGAAATCGCAACCGCTAACCACTTTAATTTTGAAATTGCACATACCCTATTAAGTCTTAAGTGTGCCGAAATTTATACTATAAATTGGGTTGAATAGTCATGTTGATTCTTGTTGTGTTCTTGGCTATCACATCACCCGTCCAAAGGGAGGTACCAGCTAAATTTAATCTTTAGTTTTTGGTAGGATTGGTGAGTGGAATTGGTTAGGAACTAGGATATTTATTTGGTTTCTAAGTATGTATGCTTAGTGTGGTTTTGTCTTTGCTTTATATATGCTTAGCTGGTTCAGATTCTCTTGATAAAGGCAAAGGACTAGTTACTTGTTCAGACACAAGAGAGGTAGGATCTATGCCTCATCGGTTTCTCAAGAGATCCTTTTGCTTGCTTGATGATGCGGTTTGTTTTTCTTGATATGCATATGTTTGTGCTTTGGTATGCATGCTTTTGGTTTAGTTTGTGATACCCTATGAAAATTTCAGATCCCTATACCAGGATTGAGTGCCTATTTCGATTATACCTTTGTGTATTTGACTTGCTGATTGTATTGCGATATGATTGAGGATGCCCTGCTATGTTGCTATGTACTTGCTTCTGTGTGCTTGTACTTGTTTATTATGTCAAGATCCTTTACTAGTGGCCTTTTGGTGTATATGACTTATGCTCCTAGGGAGAGGACAGGTATTGACTACATAGGTGGCAATCCCCAGGAAACGCAAGTTAGATGCCTAGTCTTTGTGTGGCTAAAAGCCTAGTCCTTATATAGTTAGTTGCCTTTTCCTTGTGTGGCTAGATGCCCTCATCCTTGTGTGGTTTGGATGCCATTTTCCTTGTGTGGTTTGGATGCCTTGTCCTTGTGTGGCAAGATGGATAGACTTGCTGATTAGATTGTTTGCTAACCATTTATCCTTTGTGCAGTTATGCCTTGGACAACACAGGTGGAAGGGAATAACCATTCAATTGTACAAATCAGATGATGAATTACCAACCTGTGTACTTCTGGTTTCAGAAGTGTTCTAAGTGCTCCCAACACTTATTCTTTTTTTCCCTACCCTTATTGTGCTTGTTTGATACCCCTTTAGTAGTATATGTGAATCTGATGTTGATTATGAGACGATTATTTAGATTTCTGCAGAGCTTATAATGTTGTGACCCTACTTAGATTCTTGTAATCTCATCCCGTTGTTTTTCCCATTTTTCAGGCTTAGGTACATCTTTCGCCAATGGTACTGATGTGTGAGATCGAGGCTGTATGGCGGAATGCTATTGCACCATATTCGCATGCCTCTATTCTTGCTGGATTGATTGCACATATACCTTGATTCATGCTTGCTTAATTAGACTACTTTTGTAATGACCCCAATTCCTACCTATTAAAATTTGCGCCGATTAAAGTCATTACCACCGTGAAATCCAAACAAACCTAAAGACATCTAGAACCTATCTGAATCCCACCAGGCTTAGCCATTAAGTGTTTTTTGACTTTTAGCATGATCGTTCTATATGTTTAATAACAAATGGAGCATGATATTGGACAATCATTCTAGTATCATACGGAATGAATAAAACATTAGCAGAAGTCTTTAAATTTAATTATTGGAATCAAAACACGCAAGCCTCATAGGGATCCAAATAACCAGCAAAAAATCCTCCAACATGTTCCAAAATATAACAAGAAAAAGAGGGATCTTAAAAAAAAATAGAAAAGTAGTTCAATCTATGATTATATGTATGCGCAAGCAGCCAAGGAAAAAGGAATGCAAAGGAGATGCAATATCGCCTAGCTGTGCAGCCTTGATCTCACACACTGGTCCAAGGAACAGTGAATGTACCTAAGCCTGAAAAATGGTGGAAACAACTAAAAGAGATTACAAGAATCTCAGTGGGCTCACAACATCATAAGATCTGCAGAATTCATAAACACAAATTTCCCAAACAACATCAGATCATTCCTAGCAACTAAAGGGGATCACGTAATTCAAGAATTCAGTTAAAAAGGGTAGGGCTGAATCTAAGGTTGAGAGGGGACTACAAATACTTCTGAAAACTCAGAAGTACGCAGGCAGGTAGAACTCATTAGATTGCTCTCGGCAATGAAGAAGAAAGGTCATCCCTTTCTACCTGTGTTGTCCAAGACTTAATGCACAAAAGGTAAATGGTTAACACACAAGCTATTCAGTAAGCCTATTCATCTTGCCACACAAGGACTAGCCATCCCAAGCCACACAAGGACAAGGTTTCTGGCCACACAAAGACCAGTCATCCCAAGCCACACAAGGACAGGGCTTCTGGCCACACAAGGACCAGACATCCAGCGAGCTCATGCTGGGGATTGCTACCCATATGACTCCCATACCAGTAAGAACCTCCCTTATAACAAAGAGCATCAATGTTTATCCCGAATGGCCACCGGAAAAGGATCCTGACACACAACACGTACCAGCACACACAAGCAAGTACAAAACACAATACCACAACAGGGTATCCTTAATTATGTCAGAACACAATCAACATATTCAATACACAACATATGCAAACTAGGCACTCATATCCTATCTTAAGAGAGTCGGTATACCTAGAGGATCGCATCTTAGTTCACAATTCAAGCATTCCTACTATAACATATGCGCATACAATATTACATGTAAAGGCACCGAAATTAACAAGCAAACAACAAGGATATCTGGAGAAACTGATGAGGCTTAGATCCTATCTCTCTTGTCTCTGAACTAGAAGTTATTCCCTTGCCTTTATTTAATTATTCTGCACTCCCTATAGCATCACAAAGCAAACCCAAAACCAAACTAAGTATGCATACGCAATATCCAATTAAATACCCTATTTTCTTGCCAAGTGCACTCACCAAACCGATCAGAAATCAGTGATCAGATGCCATAGGTACCTCCCCCTGGAATGTGTGATGTGATAGCCAAGAACTTAACAAGAAACAACCTGAATTACCATCCCTAATTATCATACAATTTTCGGCACTAAGAATAGAGCAATAGGGCAAGTTGCGATTTCATGTTAAAAAATTGTAGGAGTTGCGATCTCATGTTAACAAGGAAGGATTAAGGGCTGATAACATGTATAATCAAAAGAAACAAGATCAAAATCCAATAAATTTTATCATTTAATCAAGATAGGCACAATAAGGTAATAGGGCAAAGGTAGGGCATACTGATTTTATGTATAGAAAAGATTCAAAGGATGAATTTATGATTGTTCACTATGAATGGATATTAAACAATCATATGAATAAAGATAACAACATCAGAGATCAATCAAAAGAAGGATTATAAAAATCTGAAAACCTAATATCGCCGAATTTTGATTTAACTATAAAGAAAGAAATACTAAACTTTAGACAAAAAACCATATATTTTAGGAAAGAGGATGAATAGAGCATTCCAACAAGCTATTATTTACAGAAATCTGACAAACGATGAGAGAGTTATGTTTGTTTGAAGTTCAAGAAGATTTTGGCAGTTCTGCCGAATTTCGATTTAACTTTAGAGTAAGAAATACTAACCTTCAAATGGAAAAACAAATACTTTTGAAAATAAGATGAAGAGATCATTCTAACAAGCTATATTATTTGCAGGAATCCGACAAACAATGAGAGAGCTATGATCATTTTGTATGCACAAGCAACCAAGAAAATAGAAAAGCAATCAAGGAAATAGGAATGCAAAAGGGTGATGTAATATCGCCCCGCCGTGTAGCCTTGCTCTCACACACTGGTACCACAAACAGTGAATGTACCTAAGCCTGAAAAAGGGTGGAAACAACAAAATGAGATTACAAGAATCTTAGTAGGGTCACAATATCATAAGATCTACAAAAATCTTAAACACAAATCTCCCGAACAACATTAAATCATTCCTACCCATCTATGGGTATCACGTAATTCAAAAATCAATAAATGGGATAGGGCTGAAACTAAGGCTGAGGGTGGACTGCAAACACTTCCGAAAATAAGAAGTAAACAGGAAGGTAAAACTCATCAGATTGCTCTCGGTAATAGGAAAAAGAAAGGTCGTCCCCTTCCATCTGTGTTTTCCAAGGCTTACTGCACAAAAGGTAAAAGGTTAGCCCACAAGCTAATCAGTAAACCTATTCATCCTGCCACACAAGGACAAGACATCCCAAGCTGCACAAGGACAAGGGTATCCCAAACCACACAAGGATAAGGGCATCCTGCCATATAAGGACTAGACATCCCAAGCCACACAAGGACAAGGGCTTCCTGCCACACAAGGACAGGGCTCCTGGCCTCACAAGGACCAGACATCCAGCGAGCTCATGCTGGGGATTGCCACCCATACGACTCCCATACCAGTAAGAACCTCCCCTCTCACAAGGAGCATCAGCGCTTACCCCGAATGGCCACCGGAAAAGGATCCTGACACACAACACGTACCATCACACATAAGCAATTACAAAACACAATACCACAACAGGGTATCGTTAATCATATCAGAACACATGAAAACTAGGCCCTTTTATCCTATCTTAAAGGATTCGGTGTAGCCTAGAAGATCGTATCTTGATCCAAAATTGAAGCATTCCAACTACAACAAATGTGCATACAACATTGCATGTAAAGGCACCAAAATTAACAAGCAAACAACAAGAATCTCTGGAGAAGCTGATGAGGCTTAGATCCTATCTCTCTTATCTCTGAACAAAAATTTATTCCCTTGTCTTTATTCAATAATTTTGCAATACCTATAGCATTATAAGGCAAAGCCAAAACCAAAGT
Organism: Passiflora organensis; assembly: GCA_019739055.1. Lineage (NCBI taxonomy): Eukaryota > Viridiplantae > Streptophyta > Magnoliopsida > Malpighiales > Passifloraceae > Passiflora > Passiflora organensis. The sequence continues at coordinate 31,585 of JAEPBF010000183.1, read as the reverse complement.
AAATATGCATATCCAATATCTAATTAAATATCCTATTTCCTTACCAATTCCACTCACCAAACCTATCAGAAACCAGTGATCAGATGCTGCAGGTACCTCCCGCTTAGATGTGTGATGTGATAGCCAAGAACTTAACAAGAAACAACATGAATTACCATCACTAATTATCATATAATTTTCAGTACTAAGAATAAGGCAGTAGGGCAAGTTGCGATTTCATGTTAACAAGTTGTAGGAGTTGCAATTTCATGTTAACAAGGAAGGATTAAGGGTTTATATCATGTATAATCAAAAGAAACAAGATCAGAATCCAATAGATTAATCAATTGATTAAGATAGGCAACAATAGGGCAGTAAGGCAAAGGTAGGGCATATTGATTTCATGTATAGAAAAGATTCAAAAGATGAATTCATGATTGTTCACTATGAATGGATATTAAACAATCATACAAATAAAGGTAGCAACATCAGAGATCAATCAAAGGCAGAATTATAAAAATCTGAAAACCTAGTTCCGCCGAATTTTGATTTAACTTTAGAAAAATAAATACTAACCTTCATAAAAAAAAAATTATGGTTGGAAATAGGATGAAAAGAGCTTTCCAACACGCTATCATTTTCAGGAATCCGACAAACGATAAGAGAGTTATGCTTGTTTGAAGTTTAAGAAGTTTTTGGCAGTTTTTCCGAATTTTGATTTAACTTTAAGAGAAAGAAATGCTAACCTTCAGGAAAAAAACCAAAGATGGTTGGAAAAAAGATTAAAATATCTTTCCAAAAAGCTATTATTTACAAGAATCCAACAAACGATGAGAGAGTTACGCTTATTTGAAGTTCAAGAAGATTTTGGCAGAAATTGGGAGGTGTATGGTTTTTAGGTCCTACGAATTTTGTATATTTTTTTTATATGATTTTTGGGTGGTTGACTTCCTATTTATATAAGATAGTTATGGGATTAAAATCCCTATCTTCAAGGCTTAATTAAAGTAAGATAATTATCAGAATTAAATTCTGTAATTATCCCCATTAAATTTAGAGTTTTTATTTCCTAAGGTAATTATCAACCAATAAAGAAACAATTTAAAGGGAATTAATACTAGAAATAATTACTAGACATCTCTTACCAATTTCGGCCATCACATATCCTTTTCTTCAGGGAAAAAATAGTCTTTTTCACCTGCAATGCCTTCTGGACTTCTAGGACTCAAAATTCGGGGTCTCACAATCTCAGTAGGGTCACAGCATCATAAGTGCTAGGGATTTCTGATCAAACATCTCCCAATAACCAAAAGATCAATACCTAAAACCAGCTAAGATATCCAATTAATACCACAAGCATCAATCACACATAATAGAGGCCGAAATCATCACAAGCACACATAACATGAGGGTAGGCCGAATTTGGTAGAAAACAAGGGAAAAGACTGAAAACATTTCTAATTCAGAAGCATACAGGCAGCCTATACATAATCTGATTTTTAAAACCAAATTTTTTCCCCATCTGCCCATATTGTCCAAGGCTTTGCTGCAAAAAGTGTAAAACGGTTAGACAATCAATATTACAGCAAGCTTTTTAGTTGTCTCCGACATTCAGACTTTAACTAGCCTAGTAACACTCTTGCAGCTGCACATACAAGTCATCCTGCCACTCAAAACAAGGCATCCTAACATCCAGACTCGAACTGACCTATAGGGTATTTTGACGTCTAGACTCGAACTGGCCTACAAGGCATCCAATGAGCTCTTGCTGGGAATAACAACCTATAAACCTCCCGGTTCGGTAAGCATCTCCCCGCTCTCTAGGAGCAACAATACTTACCTTGCATGGAAGCGACAAAAGGATCCTTCAAACAAAGCACAAACAAGGCACATACACGCATACACATAGTACATGCATACACAAATCACAACAAAGGATCCTCAATCAAATCACAATAAAAATCAAAGACCAATCCTCAAACTCATAACCAAATTGGGAAACCTTTTGTCCAAATAATTTTCGAGATTCCCTATCACCATAATCACACATTTCGCAAGCATATAATCCTAGATAAGCAATCAAATTCAATCATATTCAAACAATTAAACAATATGGTATCCAAAGGAACCGATGAGGCATAGATCCTACCTCTCATATGTCTAAATCAGATGCAATCCTATGCCTTTTTAATAAGATCAAAATCTCCCAAACAATCACAAGGCAAAGACCACACAGTACTAAGCCATAAGATTACTTAATAAAAAACCAAAGGCATTGGGAATCCTTACAATTAACCTACCAAAATCTAGCGATCTAGATGCAGCAATATTTTTCCCCTGAATACGCGATGTGTGATTTCAACATTAGCGTGGTTAAGGGTTGGGATTTCATGAAATTAAGAAAGGAGTAGGTGCCAATTACTCAAATGATTGAAAGGAACAAGATCTAAAACCAATAGACAAGTCAATTAATTAAATTTGGCAAACATAAGGTTAGGAATAGGGCATGTCAATTTCATGTATAAGGAAGATTCAAAGGATGAATTCATTCATGATTTTACAAAATGAATGGATGCTAAACAATCATATGAACGAAAAGAACAACAACAGAAATCAATTAAATGAAGAATCACAAAATTTTAGCACATAACTCGAAAAATTTTGATTTGAATTTAGATAGGATAGTTTTATTAAAAGAGATATATTGTTTAAAAGTAAAAATTATCTAATACTTTGGATAATAAAGGATAAAACTAAGGATTGTTAATATAAAAATACAAGAATTAAAATAAGAAGTATATGACAGCAACCATTTCAGGCTATCACGTATTAATTTTTGCCAGGGAAAAATAATCACTTCATCCTCTTTCTAAACATATTTGTTTTGTTGTTTGGACGTTCATAATCTCTGTCAAAAGAAAAGTTGAAACTCGGAGGAACTGCCAAAATCTTCTTGAACTTCAATATAGCATAACCCTTTCATCGTTTGTCGGATTCCTGCAAATAATAGCATAACCCTTGCATGTGTGATGTGTATTGAACATGCTGAATGTGATCTGACAGAATTGAGAATACCATGTTGTGGTTTTGTGTTTTGTGCTTGCCTGTATGTGCTGGTACATGTTTGTGTGTCAGGATCCTTTTCCAGAGGCCATTTGGGGTAAGCGCTGATGCTCCTAGTGAGAGGGGAGGTTCTTACTGGTATGGGAATCGTATGGATGGAAAATCCCAGCAAGACCTCACTGGATGTCTGGCCCTTGTTTGTCCAGAAGCCCTATCTTTATGTGGCAAGAACCCCTTATCCTTGTGTGGTTTGGGAATCCCTTATCCTTGTGTGGTTTGGGAATCCCTTATCCTTATGTGGTTTGGGATGTCCTTGTCCTTGTGTGGCTTGGGATGTTTTGCCCTTGTGCGGCAAGATGAATAGGCTTGCTGATTAGCTTGTGTGTTAACTAATTACCTTTCATGCAGTAAGCCTTGGACAACACATGTTGAAGGGGATGGCCTTTTCTTCTTCATTGCTGAGAACAATCTGATGAGTTCTGCCTCTCTATGTACTTCTGATACTTTCCGGAAGTGTTTGTAGTCCTCCTCAGCCTTAGATTCGGCCCTACCATTTTTTATTGAATCTTTGAATTGCATGAATCCCTTTAGTTGCGTAGGAATGATCAGATGTTGTTCGGGAAATTTGTGTTAATGGTTTCTGCAGATCTTATGATGTTGTGACTGTAATGACCCCAATTCCTAGCTTTTAATAATTGCTCAGATTAAGGTCATTACCGCCGTGAAACCCAAATAAGCCTAAATGACACCTAAGACCCATTTGAATCTCACCAGGCTTATCATTAACTACCGATTTTAAACTTGTTAATCTTATTTCTTAACAACAATTGGAGAATGATATTGGACACATAATCTGGTAACATACGGAGTAAATAAAACATCAGCGGAAGTCTTAAATCAAATCATTGGGTTCATAACACACAAGTCCCATAGGGATCCAAATAAACAGCAAGAAATTCTCCCAACAAGTTTCGGAAATAGCAAGCACAGAGGGTGCTTAAATTAAACCAGAAAGTTTCCCAATCATTCAAGTTATATGCGCAAGTAATAGGAATGCAGATGTGATGCGATATCGTCCTGCCGTGTGCAGCCTTGATCTCACACCCTGGTACCACGAATAACAAATGTACCTAAGCCTGATAAATGGTAAAAACAACGGTTTGAGATTACTAGAATCTCAGTAGGGTCACGGCATCATAAGATCTACAGAATCCCTAAACACAAATCGTCCAATTCACATAAGATCATTCCTACACAACTAAAGGGGATCACGCAATTCAAAAATCAATCAAAGAAGGTTAGGGCCGAATTTATGGCTGAGGGAGGACTGTAAACACTTCCGAAAGCTCAGAAGTACACAGGCAGGTGAAACACATCACATTGCCCTCGGCAATAAAGAAGAAAGGTCATCCCCTTCCACCTGTGTTGTCCAAAACTTACTGCACAAAGGGTAGATGGTTAATCATGCAAACTAATCAGCAAGCCTTTTATCTTGTCCTCACAAGGAAAAGTCGACTAGTCCCACTTGGACAAGTCTTCTCTGGTTGCATACCTACCAGAGCATCCCAGGTCACATACCTACCAGGGCTTCCTGCCAGACAAGGATAGGGTTCCAGCCACACAAGGACTAGACCTCCAGCGTGCACTTGCTGGGATTTGCCGCCCATACAACTCCCATACCAGTAAGAACCTCTCCTCTCCCTAGGAGCATTAGCGCTTACCTCGAATTGCCACCGGAACAGGATCCTGACACACAGACACGTACAAGCACACACAGGCAAGTACAAAGCATAATACCACAATAGGGTATCCTCAATCATGTCAGAACACAATCAATTTATCCAATTCACATAACAATTGCATCCCAGGCACTCAATTCCTAACTCAAGGGTTCGATAAAGCCTAGGAGATTCATATCTCATTCCGAATTTGATACTTCTCACCCTATAATCCAATCACAAGCAATACAACAAGGACAGGTAACAAAAACATCAAGAAAAGAGCAGGGGTCTCTGGAGAAACCGATGAGGCGTAGATCCTACCTATCTTGTATCTGAACAATAAGCTACTCCTTTGCCTTTATTAAGTAAATCCGAACCACCTAAATTATCACCAGGCAAAGACAAAACAAACTAAGCATGCATATTCAATAATCAATTGAATACCCTATTCCTTACCAATACCACTCACCAAAACTCTCAGAAAACCAGTGATCAGATGTTGCAGGTGCCTCCCCCTTGGATGTGTGATGTGATGGCTAAGAACTTAACAAGAATCAACCTGAATTTACCATTCCAATTAACTATACAAATCCTGTCGCTAAAAGTAAGGCATAGGACGATTTCGTCTTAACCTAAAAACAAAAATTATTTACATCCGAGCTGAGATTTATATATAGTTGGAAAGAGAATGAAAAGGGTTTTCCAACGAGATATTATTTGCAAGATTCCAACAAACGAGTAGAAAGTTATGCTATTTTGAAGTTCAAGAAGATTTGGCAAAAACCTAATTCCACCGCCAATTTTCAAAGTAACTTTAGACAAAGAAATACTAACCTCCCGAAGCAAATCCAAATATGGCTGGAAAGAGTATGAAGAGAGATTTCCAACAAGCTATTACTCACAGAGATCCAATGAACGATGAGGGAGTTATGCTGGTTTAACGTTTCTGCAAATTCTGACGGCTATGGGGAGGTTTAGGGTTTTAAGCCTATACGAATTTTGTAAGGTTTTAAGGGAAAATTTTGTGAGGTTGGCTTCCTATTTATAATCAATGAGTGGAGAATTATGTCTACTACTTTTAATTAATCTATCAATCTAATATAATTTACCAGATAACTAAACTCTTAAATTATCTTCCCTATTTTTAGGGACTTTAATCTCTAAGGCAACTATCTATCCTTAAGGATGATTCCTAAGGAAATTACCCATCTACAAGAACCTAGATCTAAAGGAATTAGAAACGAATTAATTTACTAAACAATCTTACCAATTTCGGTCATCACACATCCTTTTCTTCAGGGGCAAAATCATCTTTTCACCTACACTGGCTTCTGGACTTCTAGGACTCAAAATTTGGGGTCTTACAGTGACCCTACTGAAATTCTTGTAATCTCATTCCATTGTTTTCATCAATTTTTTCAGGCTTAGGTACATTAAGTGCTCGTGGTACTAGTGTGTGAGATCAAGGCTGTACGGCGGGGCGATATCGCATCACTTTTGCATACCTGTTCCTTGATTACTTGCACATTTAACTTGAATAAAAATTGGACTACCTTCTGGTTTATTTTAAGATTTTTTCTTTGCTTATTATTTTCAACTATGTTGGAGGAATTCTTGCTGGTTATTTGGATTCTTACTAGACTTGTGTGTTATGAATCCAGTGATTTAATTTAAAAACTTCTGCTGATGTTTTTACTCACTCTGTATGATACCAGAATGATTGTCCAATATCATGCTCCAACTTTAATTAAACATGCAGAATGAACATTCTAAAAGTCGAAAACTGAGTAAGTTTGCTGGGATTCAGATAGGTCCTTGGTGTCTTTGGGCTTGTTTGGGTTTCAAGGTGGCAATGACCTTAATCGGAGTAAATATTAATAGGTAGGAATTGGGGTCGTTATAGGTTTGGTAGCAGAGCCTGGTTTAATGAAAATAATTTGTTATATGCTAACTTATTTGTTGATTTTGGTGTTTATAAGTAAGGACATGCGCACACACTCACTCACTTATGGGCTAATCCCGAAAGTGAACTAAGGCTAAAATGGGATTGATTTTTAAGATTTAAATGATGAGAATGATAATCTGATGTGATGTTTGTTCGTGTATGTTCTTATGCTTGGTATGCCATGATACGTTTCGGTGAGTGTTTGCTGTGTTTCTTATCATTACTGAGAATGTGTGTGATGATTTATGCTTGCTGCCGAGTGTCTCTATTTGACTCCTGTATTCCTGAATGCATATGTATGTGATTGTTGGTGTGTATTTCCGAATATGGATGTTGTGTGAATCCATGTTTGCTTGATGTTTGATGATGTTTTCCGAGAGTATATATGAGTGTTGATGTAATTGCTGAGAATACCTTTCCATGTGTGCATGTGATTTTTGAGAATTTGTATGTTGCTTTCCAGCATATGCGTATCATCCGGTGCATGCCTCTCCACCAGTTACCACTTCTTTTCCTAGTATCGTATTTAGTTATGTGTAAGTAACAATCGTATGCTTAAATAGTATGGCAAGGTTGAACACTACAAGGGATCGACGGGGTAGGAATGGGATTCAAGCCGAATAGCAACCTATTGAGCAAGAGGAGCTGACTGCACAAATTGAGCAGGAAGGGCAAGCTGAGCCCGAAAATCAACCTGAACAACCAGCTGCACCAGTCATCGATCTTGTGATGGCACAAATATTAAACGTATTACAAGGAATTGCTGCAAATCAGCAGTGTATGGAGGCGCAGTTTCAGAATGCTCCTGCACTTGCACCAGTCGAAGAACCTATTCCTCCACTTGAACCTGTACAACCGGCACATCCTAAGGAAGCCGAGAGACTTCCCGCCGTGATTACAAAATTGTTGAAGGAAGCTCGACAATTAGGATGTAAAGATTTCAATGGTTCAGTCGGAGCTGCTGCCGCTCGTGAGTGGATAGACACCTTATGCCGAGTATCCTTGTTCTTACATATCTTGGATGATGAGAAAGTTGCCATCACCACTTTCTTACTCAAGGGAGAAGCCCTCGCATGGTGGACATCTATTAGCTTGCGATTCGGCGATCGTTTGCCAACTTGGGAAGAATTTTTGTATGATTTTGACGAAAGATTTTATACGAGGTTCCATAAAAATGAGCAGCGACAAGTTTTTTACAATCTTGAACAAGGCAACTGTTCGGTGCTGGGACAGCCCAGAATCGACAAAAAAACTACGCCGATAATCGACAGAGGAAGCTAGAATTTGTGCTAGGTGACAAAGTGTTTCTGAAGGTCGCCCCTTAGAAAAGAGTCCTTCGTTTCTGCAGCGAGGTAAGCTAACACCTCATTACATTGGTCCGTATGACATCCTTGAAAGAGTCGGCCCAGTTGCATACTAACTTGCTTTACCTCCAAATATGGAAAGAATTCACAACGTGTTTCACGTTTCAATGTTGAGAAAGTATGTACAAAACCCTTTTTAAATGCTCGAGGAACCGCCAGTCGAAGTTGCTGAAGACCTATCTTATCCCGTACAGCCAGTTGCCATACTAGATTGGTCAGTTCAACAGCTTTGCAGTCAAAGCGTGCCTACAGTACGAGTTGTTTGACGTAATGGTCAAATTGAGGAACAGTCTTGGGAGATTGAGGAATCTATGCGTGAAAATTTCCTTACTTTTTTTTGTGACGACCCCAATTCCTAACTATTACTATTTTCTCTGATTAAGGTCATCACCGCCGTGAAACCCAAATAGCACAAATGACATCTAGGAACTATCTGAATCTCACCAGGTTTACCATTAACTTTCGATTTTTAGCTTGTTTATTTTTAATTTTTTTTTAACAACGATTGGAGCATGATATTGGACAGTTATTCTGGTAACATATAGAGTGAATAAAACATCAGCGGAAGTCTTTAGATTAAATCATTGGGTTCATAACACACAAGTCCCATAGGGATCCAAATAACCAGCTAGAAATCTTTCAAATATATTTCGGAAATAGACAGAAAAGGAAGGATCTGAAAATAAACTAGAAAATAGTCTAATCATTCATATTATATGCGCAAGTAAACAAGGATCTAGTATGCAAATGTGATGCGATATCACCCCACCGTGCAGCCTTGATCTCACACACTGGTACCACGGGCAGTGGATGTACCTAAGCCTGAAAAATAGTAAAAACAATGGTATGAGATTACAAGAATCTCCGTAGGGTTGCAGCATCGTAAGATCTGCAGAAACTCTAAACACAAAACTCCCAATTCGCATTAGATCATTCCTAGACATCTAATGGGGATCACGTAATTCAAGAATCAATCAGAAAGGGGTTAGGGCCGAATCTATGGTTGAGGGAGGACTACAAACACTTCCGAAAGTATCAGAAGTACACAGTTAGGTGGAACTCATCAGATTGCTCTCGGCAATGAAGAAGAAAGGCCATCCCCTTCCACTTGTGTTGTCCAAGGCTTACTGCACAAAGGATAAATGGTTAACACACAAGCTATTCAGTAAGCCTAGTAAGTCGTCTTGTCAAGCACGGACAAGTCTTCCCAAGCCACACACAACCTTGAGCATCCCAAACCACACAAGGATAAGGGCTTCCTGCCATACAAGGACAGGGTTCTGGCCACACAAGGACCAGATATCCAGCGAGCTCTTGCTGATGTTTCTCCACCCATACAACTCCCATACCAGTAAGAACCTCTCCTCTCCCTAGGAGCATCAGCGCTTACCCGAATGGCCGCTGGAAAAGGATCCTGACACACAGACACATACAAGCACACACAGGCAAGTACAAAGCAAAATCCCACAAAAGGGAATCCTCAATCATGTCATAACACAATCAGCATCTTCAATTCATATAGCATATGCAACCCAAGCACTCAACACCTAACTCAGGGATTTGTTATAGCCTATGAGATCCATATCTCACTATGAATTTCATACTCTCACCCTATAATCCAATCGCATGTAATACAACAAAGGCAAGTAACAAAAGTATCAATAAAATAACAGTGGTCTCTGGAGAAACCGATGAGGCGTAGATCCTACCTCTCTTGTCTCTAAACAAGAAGCTACTCCTTTTCCTTTATTAGGTAATTCTGAACCACCTATAATATCACCAGGCAAAGACGAAAACAAACTAAGCATGCATATTCAATAATCAATTGAATACCCTATTTCCTTACCAATTCCACTCACCAAACCTATCAGAAACCAGTGATCAGATGCTGCAGGTGCCTCCCCCTTGGATGTGTGATATGATAGCTAGAAACTTAACAGGATTCAACCTGAATTTCCATTCCAATTAACTATGCAAATTTCGTTGCTAAAAGTAGGGCATAGGACAATTTTGATTTTAAGCATAGAGAAGTTTAAAAGAAGGGAATTCATGATCATACATCATGAATAGATACTAAGAAAACATAAGAACACGCGAAATGACAACAGAAAACAATCGAAGACAAAAACTGTAGAAATCTAAAAACCTAATTCTGCGTAGATTTTCAACTTAATCTTAGACAAGGAAATATTTAAGTAAAAACAACGAAACATATATGGTTGGAAATAGGATGAAAAGAGATTTCCAACAAGTTATTATTTTCAGGGATCCAACAAACGATGAGACAGTTATGCTACATTGTAGTTCTAGAAGATTTGACGAAAACCTAATTCCGTCGCCAATTTTCGACTTTTCTTATGAAAAGGAAATACTAACCTTATGACAACAAAACAAAGATTGTTTGAAAGATGATGAAGAGAGCTTTCCAACAAGCTATTATTTTCAAGAATCCCAAAAGCGATGAGTGAGTTACGCTGGCTTAAAGTTTTAGGGAATTTTGGCGGATACAGAGAAATGTAGGGTTTGAGGCTTATACGAATTTTGTATGTTTTCTCTTAATGATTTTTTTTTATGAGGGTAGCTTCCTATTTATAATGAATGGGTATAGAATTATGATTACTACCTTTAATCACTTTATTAAACTAAGATAATTACTAGATAATTAATTTTTTTAATTATCCTTCCTTATCTTTAGGGATTTTAATCTCTAAGGAAATTATCTATCTATAAGGACGTAGATTAAAGGGAATTTAAAACAGAATTAACTACTATACAATCTTACCAATTTCGGCCATCACACATCCTTTCCTTCATGGGAAAAATTGTCTTTTAACTTGCAATGACTTCTGGACTTTTAGGACTCAAAATTCGGGGTCTCACATCCTCCCCTCCTTACAGAAATTTCGTCCTCGAAATTTTAACATAAGTACCTAATCAAAATGGTAAGGAAATTTTGCACGCATAGATTCCTCAGTCTCCCAAGACTATTCCTCAATTTGGCCATTACGTCAAACAACCCGTATCATAGGGATGTTTCGACTGCGAAGCTGCCGAATTGACCGATCTAGTATGGCAACTGGCTGTACGGGATAGGATAGGTCTTCTGCAACTTCAACTGGAGGTTCTTTAAGCACATGAGCAGGATCTCGCATATACTTTCTTAGCATTGAAATGTGAAACACGTTGTGAATTCTCTCCATATTTGGAGGTAGGGCAAGTCGGTATGCAACAGGGACGATTCTTTCGACAATGTCATATGGACCAATGTAGCGAGGTGCTAGCTTACCTCACTGCTGAAAATGAAGGACTCCTTTCCATGGGACGACCTTCAAAAATACTTTGTCACCTACCGTAAATCCCAGCTCCTTTCGTCGATTGTCGGCGTAGCTTTTCTACCGATCCTGGGCTGTTTTTAGCCTTTGTCGGATGAAGCTTAATTGTTCTGTTGCTTGGTCAATCAATTCCGGATTGTCTAGGCTTCTCTCACCTACTTCATTCCAGCAAATGGGAGTTCTGCAACGTCTTCCATATAGTGTTTTATAGGGTGCTATACCGATGCTTGCATGAAAACTATTGTTGTAAGCAAATTCTGCCAATGGAAGGCATCGATCCCAACCGGTTTGCTGATCCAACACACTCCCTCGTAGCATGTCTTAGAGTTTCTGAATCGTCCTTTCTTATTGACCATCGGTCTGGGGATGAAATGCTATACTGAAATTCAATCTTGAACCCAGCGCATTCTGGAATTTCTCTCAAAATCGTGAGGTGAAACGAGGGTCACAATCTAAAACAATAGAAACTGGCACTCCATGCAATCGAACATTCTCATCTAAGTAACGAACTGCCAATTTTTCTAGTGTATATGTCACGCGTATAGGAAGAAAGTGTGCAGATTTCGTCAATCGATCCACGATCACCCAAATGGCATTATATCCTCGCTTCGATCTAGGCTAACCAGTCACAAAATCCATTATAACGTGCTCCCACTTCCATTCTGGAATCGGAAGTGACTGAAGTCGACCAACGGGTCTTTGTTGTTCGATCTTTACTTACATACGAGGCATCGGGCAACGAACTCAGCAATATGATGTTTTATGTTTGGCCACCAATACTGCTCCTTCAATTCTCGGTACATCTTAGTGCTTCCAGGATGAATAACAAACTTCGAACTATGCGCCTCCGATAGAATAAGGTTACGAATATTAACATTTTGTGGAACACATTCCCGATTTCTGAAGACTAGTACTTCGTCACCTCGTATTCTGAAATCACAAACTATTGCATCAACACCATCAGCATGTTGTTTTCGAATTTCAGTAAATTTCGAATCCTCTAATTGTTGATTCCGGATTTCTTCAATTAAGGTAGGCATGACTTTAATTCGTGCCAATAACGAACCAGAAAAATCAGTGCCAAGATGCACACAGTTAGCTTTCAATTCCAACATCATCAGTAGCTAATGGGTGCGCATGTAAGCCAAAATTGATGAGGAAGGAGGATGAAACTTTCTGCTTAGGGCATCAGCAACAACATTTGCCTTTCTAGGATGATATTCAATGATTAAATCATAGTCTTTAATCAGCTCCATCCATCTTCGTTGTCTCATATTCAATTCTTTTTGCGTGAGGAGTTACTTCAGGCTTTTGTGGTCAGTGAAGATTCGGCACGTCTCGCCGTATAAGTAATGTCGCCAAATTTTTAAGGCAAACACCACGGCTGCAAGTTCCAAGTCATGCGTAGGGTAGTTGCTCTCATGCGGTCGCAATTGCCGAGAAGCGTAGGCGATTACTTTCCCATTTTGTATCAATATGCATCCAAGTTCAGATTTTGACGCGTCTCTGTAAACCACATACTCCTTTTCGCAAATAGGTAGGGTAAGGATAGGTGCGGAAACTAACCGATTCTTTAACTCTTCGAAACTTTGCTGGCATTTCTCGCTCCATACTAACGGCTCACCCTTGTGTGTCAGTTTTGTCAATGGTCCAGCAAGAGATGAAAAATTCTCCACAAAGCGACGGTAGTATCCTGCTAAGCCAAGGAAGCTACGAACTTCAAACACAATTCACGGAGGTTCCCAAGCAATCACGACTTCAATCTTCTTTGGATCAACTAACACAACTTGGGCGGAAACAATATGACCAAGGAAACCAACTTCGCGTAACCAGAATTTGCATTTGGAGTACTTTGCAAACAACCGTCGATCTTCCAAGATTTTAAGCACAATCCGCAAGTGCATAGCATGATCCTCCTTCGATTTTGAGTAAATCAGAATGTCGTCAATGAAGACTATCACAAATTTATCCAAGAATTCACGGAACACATGCTTCATCAGGTCCATAAACACAGCTGGTGCAATGGTCAAGCCGAATGGCATAACAAGAAATTCGTAGTGTCCGTATCGCGATCTGAACGCGGTCTTTGAAATATCAGCATCAAGAAATCGCAATTGATGGTATCCAGATCTGAGATCGATCTTGGATACGGCTGCACCCTGGAGTTGGTTGAACAAATTATCGATGCGAGGCAAAGGGTATTTGTTCTTCACGGTTATACGATTCAGCTGCCGATAATCGATGCACAATCGCAGCGAACAGTCTTTCTTTTTCATGAACAGAATAGGTGATCCCCAAGGTGACACACTAGGTCGGATAAAACAACGATCCAGCAAATCTTCCAACTGCATTTTTAGTTCCTTCATTTCCGCAGGACCCATACGAGATACGGAGGAATGGAAATCGGATTCGTACCAGGCACTAGCTCAATACTGAATTCCACTTCCCTTGCTGGTGGTAGACCGACTATGTCCTCTGGAAATACTTTTGAAAATTCGCAAACCACAAGAACAGAATCCAGATCCGAGGATTCTTTAGAAATATCATGTATGTGCGCGAGGTATTCCATACACCCTTTGTTGATTAATCGCTTCGCCTTTAACCAGGAAATCATGCAAGTTGGAACAACTTGCCTATCACCTTCAAAACAGTATTTGGCACCATCAGGAAAAATGAACCACACACGCTTGGTGAAACACTCTATACGGGCTTGATATTTTGCCAGGCAGTCCATGCCTAAGATCACATCCAGCTCTCGGATGTCTAATGGAATCAGATCCACTTTAAGTAAATTTGAACCCATACGTACAGCACAGCCGATGTAGACTAGATTACAAATCAGTTGCTCTCCCAAAGGAGTTAGAACCGCAATAGGAGGAGTCACGGGAGATAGAGGCTGATCCGCGCTAAGTGTTGTTTCCACATCAGGACTAGCCTCGGCATCATTTAGAGTGAAGAGCCTTGTTGGTCTTTGTTGCGCCTCACTTATGGATCTATTAGGTGGTCTGGCGGGGTAGGCATTCCCACCTCAGCCTGCATTTGGTACACCTATGATTCGCCTTGGTTTCGGCATTCCCTCTGAACATGTCCCATCTCGCCACAATTGTAACATTGCCGTTGCTGAGAATTCCACGAAGATCCATTGGAATTTGAACCAGAAAAGTTCTTCCTGTTTTTTTTTATTGCCATTAGTTTTCGAAGGATAGGACCTTAAAGGATAGGGTCTCGTTCATCAATTGAACTTCAAATATCGCCTATAGGATCCGCCACTAGTGGCTGCAGATGGTTTCTTGGTTTGCACGATCTTTTCAGCTTCATTTACGGCAACAATTAGTTCTTGCAAATTCTGCACCGGTGTCGTACCAACAATGGTTTTAAGTTCGATACTCAATCCATCCTGAAATCGTCTCACAAGCTAGTACGGTGTACGATCTTCTTCTGGTGCAAATCAGGACAACTCCCTTAACACCTTCTCATATTCCAGCACCTAACGGTTGCCTTGTTCAAGTTTGTAAAAAGCTTGTCGCTGCTCACTTTTATGGAACCTCGTACCGGAATTCTTCCCAAGTTGGCAAACGATTGCCGAATCACAAGCTAACAAATGTCCACCATGAGAGGGCTTCTCCCTCGAGTAGGAATATAGCAATGGCAACCTTTTCATCATCCGAGATATGCAAGAATAACGATACTCAGCGTAAGGTGTCTATCCACTCACAAACGGCTGCAGCTTCAGCTCAACCACCAAAATCTTTACATCCAAGTTGTCGAGCTTCCTTCAGCAATTTTGTAATCATGACGGGAAATCTCTTAGCCTTCTTATGATGTGCCGGCTGTACAGGTTCAAGTGGAGGAATAGGTTCTTCCACTGGTGTAGGTGCAGGAGCATTCTGAAATTGCGCCTCCATACGCTGCTGATTTGCAGCAATTTCTTGTAATACATTTAAGATCTGTGCCATGACAGGATCAATAATTGGTGCGGTTGGTGCCTCAAATTGGTTTTTGGGCTCAACTTGCCCTTCCTGCTCATTTTGTGCATTCGGCTCCTCTTGCTCTATAGGATGTTGTTCAGTCTGAACCTAAAACCTACCCTGTTGGTCCCTTTGTAGCCTTGAGCATGCTATACTACACGAATACACCTTTATTACTCAACACAAAACTAAATACGATTAACAGCAGTGGTACCTGGTGGAGAGGCATGCACCGGACGATAAGCATAGGCTAGAAAGCATCATACAATTTTTCGGTAATCACATGCACACATGCACACATGCAAAGATATTCTCGGCAATTACATAAACACTCATATATACTCTAAGAAATCTTTATCAAACATCAAGCAAGTATAGATTCACACAACATCCATATTCGGCAATACACAATAGCAATCACATATATATACATTTAGCAATATAGGAGTAAAATAGGGACACTCGACAGCATGCATAAATCATCACACACATTCTCACCAATGATAAGAAACACATCAAACACTCAACGAACATACACGAACAAACATCACATCAGATTATCATTCTCATCATTTAAATTTTACAAATCAATCCCATTTTAGCATTAGTTCACTTTCAGTATTAGCCCCTAAGTGAGTGAGTGTGTGCGCATGCCCTTACCTACAAACACCAAAATCAACAAATAAGTTAGCATATAACAAATTATACTTCCTAAACCATGCTCCGTTACCAAACCTGTGACGACCCCAATTCCTAACTATTACTATTTGCTCCGATTAAGGTCATCACCGCCGTGAAACCCAAATAGCCCAAATGACATCTAGGAACTATCTGAATCTCACTAGGCCTACCATTAGCTTTCAATTTTTAGCATGTTTATTTTTAATTTTTTTTTTAACAACGATTGGAGCATGATATTGGACAATTATTCTGGTAACATACGGAGTGAATAAAACATCAGTGGAAGTCCTTAGATTAAATCATTGGGTTCATAACACACAAGTCCCATAGGGATCCAAACAACCAGCAAGAAATCCTCCAAATATATTTCGGAAATAGCAAGAAAAGGAAAGATTTGAAAATAAACCAGAAAGTAGCCCAATCATTCATGTTATATGCGCAAGTAAACAAGGATCTAGTATGCAAATGTGATGCGATATTGCCCCGCCGTGCAGCCTTGATGTCACACACTGGTACAACGGGCAGTGGATGTACCTAAACCTGAAAAATAGTAAAAACAATGGTATGAGATTACAAGAATCTCAGTAAGTTCGCAGCATCATAAGATCTGTAGAAACTCTAAACACAAATCACCCAATTCGCATTAGATCATTTCTAGACATCTGAAGAGGATCACAAAATTCAAGAATCAATCAGAAAGGGGTTAGGGCCGAATCTATGGTTGAGGGAGGATTACAAACAATTCTGAAAGTATCGGAAGTACACAAGTAGGTGGAACTCATCAGATTACTCCCGGCAATGAAAAAGAAAGGTCATCCCCTTCCACTTGTGTTGTCCAAGGCTTACTGAACAAAGGATAAACGGTTAACACACAAGCTATTCAGTAAGCCTAGAAAGTTATCTTGTCATGCACAGACAAGTCTTCCCAAGCTATACACGGACTTGAGCATGCCAAACCACACAAGGATAAGGGCTTCCTGCTACACAAGGACAGGGTTCCGGCCACACAAGGACTAGATATCCAGCGAGCTCTTGTTGGGGTTTCGCCACCCATACAACTCCTATACCAGTAAGAACCTCTCCTCTCCTTAGGAGCATCAGCGCTTACCCCGAATGGCCACCGGAAAAGGATCCTGACACACAAACACGTACAAGCACACACAGCCAAGTAGAAAGCAAAATCCCACAACAGGGTATCCTCAATCATGTCAGAACACAATCAGCATATTCAATTCATATAACATATGCAACCCAGGCACTCAATACCTAACTCAGGGATTCGTTATAGCCTATGAGATCCATATCTCACTCTGAATTTCATACTTTCACCCTATAATCCAATCGCATTCAATACTACAGGGGCAGGTAACAAAAACATCAACAAAATAATAGGGGTCTATGGAGAAACCGATAAAGCGTAGATCCTACCTCTCTTGTCTCTGAACAAGAAGCTACTTCTTTGCCTTTATTAGGTAATTCTGAACCACCTATATTATCACAAGGCAAAGACGAAAACAAACTAAGCATGCATATTCAATAATCAATTGAATAACCTATTTCCTTACCAATTCCACTCACCAAACCTATCAGAAACCAGTGATCAGATGATGCTGGTACCTCCCCCTTGGATGTGTGATGTGATAGCGAGGAACTTAACAAGATTCAACCTGAATTTTCATTCCAATTAACTATGCAAATTTTGTTGCTAAAAGTAGGGCATAGGACAATTACGACTTTAAGCATAGAGAAGTTTAAAAGAAGGAAATTCATGATCATACATCATGAATAGATGCTAAGAAATCATAAGAACACACGAAACGATAACAGAAATCAACCTAAGACGAAAACTATAGAAATCTAAAAACCTAATTCCGTCTCCAATTTTCAACTTAACCTTAGACAAGGAAATATTTACGTACAATTAACAAAACATTTATGGTTGGAAAGAGGATAAAAAGAGCTTTCAACAAGATATTATTTGCATGGATCTGACAAACGATGAGAGAGTTATGCTACATTGAAGTTCAAACAGATTTGGTGAAAACCTAACTCCATCGTTGATTTTCAACTTGTCTTATGAAAAAAAAATACTAACCTCCTGATGCAAACCCATAGATGGTTGGAAAGAATATGAAGAGAGCTTTCCAACAAGCTATTATTTTCAGGAATCTGACAAACGATGAGTGAGTTACGCTGGTTTACATTTTCAGCGAATTTTGGCGGCTATATGGTGGTGTAGGGTTTTAGGCTTATACGAATTTTGTATGTTTTCACTGAATTTTTTTTTTTTGTGAGGTTTGCTTCCTATTTATAATGAATGGGTATAGAATTATGATTACTACCTTTAATCACTTTATTAAACTAAGATAATTACCAGATAATTAAATTCTTTAATTATCCTCCCCTATCTTTAGGGATTTTAATCTCTAAGGTAATTATCTATCTATAAGGACTTAGATTAAAGGGAATTTAAAACAGAATTAAATACTATACAATCTTACCAATTTCGACCATCACATATCCTTTCTTTCAGGGGAAAAATCGTCTTTTCACTTGCACTGGCTTCTGGACTTCTAGGACTCAAAATTCGGGGTTTCACATCCTCCCCTCCTTACAGGAATTTCGTCCTCGAAATTTTAACATAATTACCTAATCAAACAGGTAAGGAAATTTTGTACACATATATTCCTCAGTCTCCCAAGACTGTTCCTCAATTTGGCCATTAAGCCAAACAACTCGTACCATAGGCACGCTTCGACTGCAAAGCTTTCGAACTGACCGATATAGTATGGCAACAGGCTGTACGGGATAGGATAGGTCTTCGGCAACTTCAACTGGCGGTTCTTTAAGTACATGAGCAGGATCTCGCATATACTTTCTTAACATTGAAATGCGAAACACGTTGTGAATTCTCTCCATATTTTGAGGTAGGGCAAGTCGGTATGCAACAGGTCCGATTTTTTTGACAATGTCATATGGACCAATGTAGCGAGGTGCTAGCTTACCTCGCTGCTGAAAATGAAGGACTCTTTTCCATGGGGCGACCATAAAAAATACTCTGTCACTTACCGCAAATTCCAGCTCCCTTCGTCGATTGTTGGTGTAGCTTTTCTGCCGATCTTGGGCTATTTTTAGCCTTTGTCGGATTAAGCTTAATTGTTCTGTTGCATGGTCAATTAATTCCGGATTGTCTAGGCATCTCTCGCCTACTTCATTCCAGCAAATGGGAGTTCTGCAACGTCTTCCATATAGTGCTTCATAAGGTGCCATACCGATGCTTGTATGAAAATTATTGTTGTAAGCAAATTCTGCCAATGACAGGCATCGATCCCAACCGGTTTGCTGATCTAACACACTCGCTCGTAGCATGTCTTCGAGTGTCTGAATCATCCTTTCTGATTGACCATCGATCTGAGGATGAAATGCTGTATTGAAATTCAATATTGAACAGCGCATTCTAGAATTTCTCCCAAAATCGTGAGGTGAAACGAGCGTCATGATCTGAAACAATAGAAACTAGCACTCCATGCAATCGAACAATCTCATCTAAGTAACGAACTGCCAATTTTTCTGGTGTATCTGTCACGCGTATAGGAAGAAAGTGTGCAGATTTCGTCAATCGATCCACGATCACCAAAATGGCATTGTATCTTCTCTTCGATCTAGGCAAACCAGTCACAAAATCCATTGTGACGTGCTCCCACTTCCATTCTGGAATCGGAAGTGACTGAAGTAGACCAGTGGGTCTTTGATGTTCGATCTTTACTTGTTGACATACGAGGCATCGGGGAACGAACTCAGTAATGTGACGTTTCATGTTTGGCCACCAATACTGCTCCCTCAAATCTCGGTACATCTTAGTGCTTCCAGGATTAATAGCAAACTTTGAACTATGCACCTCCGATAGAATAAGGCTACGAATATTAACATTTTGTGGAACACATACCCGGTTTTTTAGTCCTAGAAGTCCAGAAGCCAGTGCAGGTGAAAAGATGATTTTGTCCCTGAAGGAAAGGATGTGTGATGACCGAAATTGGTAAGAGTGGTATGGTAGTTAATTCTAGTATAAATTCCCTTTAATCTAAGTCCTTATAGATAAATAATTGCTTTAGAGATTAAAATCCCTAAGAATAGGGGAAGATAATTAAAGAATTTAATTATCTGGTAATTATCTTATTTTTAATTATTTTAAAAGTAGTAATCATAATTCTATACTCATTCATTATAAATAGGAAGCGAACCTCACAAAAAAAGAAAACATCATTCAGAGAAAACATACAAAATTCGTATAAGCCTAAAACCCTACACACCTCCCTACAGCCGCCAAAATTCGTTGAAACTTTAAACCAGCATAACTCACTCATCGCTTGTCGGATCCCTGCAAATAATAACTTGTTGGAAAGCTCTCTTCACAAGGCTTATCCCCTTAGAACCGATTTTTAACAAGTTTTATTCTTATGCTTTTAAAAGTTGGAGCATTATATTGGACTAGTATCCTGGTAACGTATTGAGTGAATAAAAATATCAGCGAAAGTCTTTAAATTTAATCAATAAAATCCCAACACACAAATCCCATAGAAATCCAAATATCCAGCAAGTAAACCTCTTATATAATTCGGGAACAAACAAGCAAAGGAGGAACTTGGAAAACAAGAAAATAGTCCAATCATAGTTCATAAGCCTTGATTCACACACTGATACCACGAATAGAGAATGTACCTAAGCCTGAAAAATGGTGAAAACAATAAGGTGAGAATACAAGAATCTTAGGAGGGTCACAACATCATAAGATCTACAAAAATCCTAAACAAACATCTCCCAAACAACATTAGATCACCCTATACAACTAAAGGGAATCACGTATTTCATCATTCAACCAAAAAGGGATAGGGCCGAAAGCTATGGCTGGGAGTGGACTACAAACGTTTCCAAAAATCAGAAGTACATAAGGCAGGTAAATCATCAATCAATCTCATCAATAGGAAAAGTCGTCCCCTTCCACCTGTGTTGTCCAAAGCTTTCCTGCACAAAGCATAAAAGGTTAGCACTCAAGCTAATTAGCAAGCTTATTCATCTTGCCAGCACACAGGACAAGGCATCTAGTTAGCACACAGAACTAGGCATCCTAACCGACAGACAGGATTAAGACATCCAACCACACAAGGATAAGGGAATCTTGCCAGCACACAGGACAAGGCATATAGCCAGCACACATCCAGCATGCACCAACTGGGGATTGCAACCTATACGACTCCTATACCAGTAAGAATCTCTCCTCTCCCAAGGAGCTAGCGCAAACACGTACAAGCACACACAGGCAAGCACAAAGCACAAAGCACAGTAACACAATAGGGTATCCTCAATCATGTCAAAACATAATCAGCTTGTTCAATACACAAAATATATAAAATTAGGCACTCACAACCTATCTCAAGGGTTAGGTAAAGCATAGAGGATCAAATATTGATCCGCAATTCAAGCATACACTATCCAACATATGAGCATACAATCATCAACAAGAATCTCTGAAGAAACCAATGAGGCATAGATCCTACCTCTCTTATCTTTGAATAAGAAACTATTCATTTTTTTTTATTCAAGAGATTTGAACCACCTATAATACCATAAGGCAAAGACAAAACCAAACTATGCATACATACTTAATAATCAAGTAGACACCTTATTTCCTTACCAATTCCACTCACTAAATCTACCGTAAAGCAGTGATCAGATGCCCCAAGTTCCTCCTTTTTAGGTGTGTAATGTGATAGCCAAGAATTTAACAAGAATTAACCTGAATTACCATCCCAAACAACCATACAAATTTTGGCACTAAGAATAGAGCAATAGGACAAATTGTAATTTCACGTATACATACCTAAGGGGATTGCGATTTCATGATTTACAAAGAAAGATTAGGTGTTAGTAACACATATAATCAAAAGGAACAAGAACAGAAACCAACAGGTTAATCAATTGATCAAAATCGACAACAATAGGGCAAAGGGTAGGGCATGCTGATTTCAAGTATAATGACCTCAATTCCTACCTATTAAAATTTGCTCCGATTAAAGCCATTACCTCCGTGAAATCCAAACAAGCCTAAAGACTCCTAGAACCTATCTGAATCACACCAGGCTTACCCATTAAATTTTTTTTTAACTTTTAGCATGATCGTTCTATATGTTTAATAACAAATGGAGCATGATATTGAAGAATCATTCTGGTATCATACGACGTGAATAAAACATCAACGGAAGTCTTTAAATTTAATTATTGGAATCAAAACGCATAACTCTCATAGGGATCCAAATAACCAGCAAGAAATCCTCCAACATGTTCCAAAATATAACAAGAAAAATAGGGAACTTGAAAAAAAAAACTACAAAAGTAGTCCAAACTAAGATCATATTGTATGCGCAAGCAACCAAGGAAATAGAAATGCAAAGGTGATGCAATATTGCCCCACCGTGCTGCCTTGATCTCACACACTAGTACCACCAACAGTGAATGTACCTAAGCCTGAAAAATGGTGGAAACAACAGAATAAAATTACAAGAATCTCAGTAGGGTCACAACATCATAATATTTGCAAAAACCATAAACACAAATCTCTCCAAACAACATCAGATAGATCCTAACAACTAAAGGGGATCACGCAATTCAAGAATTTAGTTAAAAAAGGTAGGGAAAATCTAAGGCTGAGGGGGGCCTACAAATACGTTCGAAAACTCAAAAGTACAACAGGCAGGTAGAACTCATCAGATTGCTCTCGGCAATGAAGAAGAAAGGTCATCCCCTTCCACATGTGTTGTCCAAGGCTTACTGCACAACAGGTAAATGGTTAACACACAAGCTATTCAGTAAGCCTATTTATCTTTCCACACAAGGACAAGTCATCCCAAGCCACACAAGGACAAGGACTTCTTGCCACACATGGACCAGTCATCCCAAGCCACACAAGGACAAGGGCTTCCGGCCACACAAGGACTAGACATCCGGTGAGTTCATGATGGGGATTGCCACCCATAAGACTACCATACCAGTAAGAACCTCACCTCTCACAAGGAGCATCAGCGCTTACCCCGAATGGCAAATGGAAAAGGATCCTGACACACACAAGCAAGTACAGAACACAATACCACAATAGCTATCCTTAATCATGTCAGAATACAATCAATATGTTCAATACACACAACGCATGAAAACTAGGCACTCATATCCTATCTTAAGGGATTCAGTATAGCCTAGAGGATCGCATCTTGGTCTGCAATTCAAGCATTCCTACTACAACATATGCGTATACAACATTACATGTAAAGACACCGAAATTAACAAGCAAACAACAAGGATCTCTGGAGAAACTGATAAGGCTTAGATCCTAGCTCTTTTGTCTCTGAACAAGAATTTATTCTCTTTCCTTATTCAATAATTCTGCACTACCTATAGCATCACAAGGCAAAGCCAAAACCAAACTAAGTAAGCATATTCAATATCCAATTAAATACCCTATTTCCTTACCAATTCCACTTGCCAAACCTATCAGAAACCAATGATCAGATGTCGCTGGTACCTCCCCCTTGGATGTGTGGTGTGATAGCCAAGAACTTAACAAGAAACAACCTGAATTACCATCCCTAAGAATAGGACAATAGGGCAAGTTGCGATTTCATGTTAACAAGTTGTAAGAGTTGCAATCTTATGTTAACAAGGAAGGATTAAGGGTTTATAACATGTGTAATCAAAAGAAACAATATCAGAAACCAATAGGTTAATCAATTGATCAAGATAGGCAACAGTAGGGCAGTAGCGCAAAGGTAGGGCATACTGATTTCATATATAGAAAAGATTTAAAGGATGAATTCATGATTATTCATTATGAATGGATATTAAACAATCATATGAATAAAGGTAACAATATCAGAGATCAATCAAAGATAGAATATAAAAACCTGAAAACCTAATTCCGCCGAATTTTGATTTATCTTTAGAGAAAGAAATACTGACCTAAGAATTTTGTGTGTTTTCTGTATAAAATTTTTGTGTGGCTGACTTCCTATTTATTTAAGATGGTTATGGGATTAAAATTCTTATCTTCAAGGCTTAATTAAAGTAAGATAATTATCAGAATTAAATTCTGTAACTATCCCTTTATACTTAAGGTTTTTATTTCTTAAGGTAATTATTAACCAATAAAGAATCAATTTAAAGGGAATCAATACCAGAAATTATTACTAGACAACCTTTACAAATTTTGGCCATCACACATCCCTTTTATTTAGGGGCAAAATGGTCTTTTCACCTATATTGGCTTATGGTGTAATGACCCCAATTCTTACCTATTCAAAATTTCCTCCGATTAAGGCTATTACTGCCGGGAAATCCAAACAAACCCAAAGACACATAGAACTTATCTGAATCCTACCAAGCTTACCCATTAAATTTTTTTTGACTTTTAGCATGATCGTTCTATGTGATTAATAATAAATAGAGCATGATATTGGACAATTATTTTGGTATCATACAGAGTGAATAAAACATCAGCGGAAGTATTTAAATTTAATTATTGGAAACAAAATACACAAGTCCCAAAGGGATCTAAATAACCAGCAAGAAATCCTCCAACATGTTCCAAAATATAACAAGCAAAAGAGGGATCTTTAAAAACCAGAAAAGTAGTCCAATATATGATTATACTGTATGTGCAAGCAACTAAGAAAATAGGAATGCAAAGGTGATGCAATGTCGCCCCGCTGTGCAGCATTGATCTCACACACTGGAACCATGAACAGTGTATTAACCTAAGCCTAAAAAATGATGGAAACAACAAAATGAGATTACAAGAATCTCATTAAGGTCACAACATCATAAGATCTGCAGAAACCATAAAGACAAATGTTTTCACCATTTTTTCAGAATGATCAGATGTTGTTCGGGAGATTTGTGTTTATGGTTTCTATAGATCTTATGATGTTGTGACCCTACTGAGATTCTTGTAATCTCATTCCGTTGTTTTCACTATTTTTTTCAGGCTTAAGTACATTCACTGCTCGTGGTACCAGTGTGTGATATCAAGGTTGTATGGCGGGGCGATATCGTACTACTTGCACATATAACTTAAACAAAAAAATTAGACTACTTTCTGGTTTATTTTAAGATTCCTTCTTTGCTTGTTATTTTCGACTATGTTGGAGGAATTCTTGCTGGTTATTTGGATCCTTACTGGACTTGTGTGTTATGAATCCAGTGATTTAATTTAAAGACTTCCACTGATGTTTTTACTCACTCCTTATGATATCGGAATGATTGTTCAATATCATGCTCCTACTGTTATTAAAAAAGTATAATGAACATGCTAAAAGTCGAAAACTTAGTGAGTAAGCCTGGTGGGATTCAGATAGGTTCTAGGTGTCTTTAGGCTTGTTTGAGTTTCACGGCGGTAATGATCTTAATCGAAGCAAATATTAATAGGTAGGAATTGGGGTCGTTACATGCTCTGGCTTCTGAATTTCTAGGACTCAA
Source organism: Passiflora organensis (assembly GCA_019739055.1). NCBI lineage: Eukaryota > Viridiplantae > Streptophyta > Magnoliopsida > Malpighiales > Passifloraceae > Passiflora > Passiflora organensis. The sequence goes on along the minus strand of JAEPBF010000183.1, from coordinate 6,010 downwards.
AATTCAGGGTCTCACATCCTCCCCTCCTTATAAGAATTTCGTCCTCGAAAGTTTTAGCAAAAGTACCAACTGTTCCTAAGTTTGGCCATTACACCAAACAACTCGCACCATAGGCACGCTTTGACTGCGAAGCTGTCGAACTGACCGATCTATTATGGCAATTAGCTGTACGGGATAGGATAGGACTTCAGCAACTACAACTAGGGTTTCTTCGAGCACGTGAGCAGGGTCTTGCACATACTTTCTCAACATAGATACGTAGAACACATTGTGAATTCTTTCCATATTTCGAGGTAAGGCAAGTCAGTATGCAACAGGGCCGATCCTCTTGACAATGTCACACGGACCAATGTAACGAGGTGCTAGCTTACCTCGCTTCTGAAAACCAAGGACTCCTTTCCATAGGGCGACCCTTCAGAAACACTTTGTCACCTACCGCAAATTATAGCTTCCTCCGTTGATTATCGGCGTAGTTTTTCTGTCGATTCTGGGCTGTTTTTAGCTATTTTCGAATCAAGTTCAACTATTTCGTTGCTTGATAAATCAATTCCAGATTGTCTAGGCATCTTTCGCTTACTTCATTCTAGAAAATGGGATTCCTGCAACGTCTCCCATATAATGCTTCATAAGGTGCCATACCGATGCTTACATGAAAACTATTATTGTAAGCAAATTCTGCCAATGGCATGCATCGATCCCAACTGGTTTACTCATCCAACACACTCACTTGTAGCATGTCTTCATGTGTTTGAAATGTCCTTTCTGTCTGGCCATCGGTCTGGGGATGAAATACCGTACTGAAATTCAATCTCGAACTCAGCGCATTCTGGAATTTCTCCCAAAATCGTGACGTGAAACAAGGGTCACAATTTGAAATGATGGAAACTGGCACTCTATGCAATCGAACAATCTCATTCAAGTAACAAACAACCAATTTCTTAGGTGTATCCATCACACGTATAGGGAGGAAGTGTGCAGATTTCTTCATTCGATCCACAATCACCAAAATGGCATCTTATCCTTGCTGCAATCTAGGCAAACCGGTCACAAAATCCATTGTGACATGCTCCCACTTCTATTCTGGAATCAGAAGTGACTGAAGTAGTCTAGCGGGTCATTGATGTTCGATCTTTACTTGTTGTCATACGAGGCATCGGACAACGAACTCAGCAATGTGGCATTTCAGGTTTGGCCACCAATATTGCTCTTTCAAATCTCGGTACATCTTAGTGCTTCTGGGATGGATAGTGAACTTCGAACTATGCACCTTCGATAGAATAAGGTTACGAATATCAATATCTTGTGGAACACATACCAGTTTCTGAAGACAAGCACTCCGTCATCTCGTATTTTGAAATCACGAACTATGGCATCAACACCATCAGAAAGGTTCTTCCAAATTTCAATTAGTTTCTGATCCTCTAATTGTTGATTCTGGATTTTCTCAATCAAGGTAGGTGTGACTTCGATTCATGCCAACAATGAACCAAAATAATCAGTGCCAAGATGCACATGATTAGTCCTCAAATCCAGCAAAATAGGCACAAAATGGGTGCTCATATAGGCCAAAATAGATGGCTCAGGAGGATGAAACTTTCGGCTTAAGGCATCAGCAACAACATTTGCCTTTCCAGGATGATATTCGATGATCAAATCGTAGTCTTTGATAAGCTCTACCCATCTTCGTTGTCTCATATTCAATTTTTTTTCCATGAGTAGATACTTCAAGCTTTTGTGATCGGTGAAGATTTGGCATGTCTCGCAGTATAAGTAATATCGCCATATTTTCAACGCAAACACCACGGCTGCAAGCTCCAAATCATGTATAGGATAGTTGCTTTCATGCAGTCGTAACTGTCGGGAAACATATGCAACGATTTTCCCGTCTTGCATCAATACGCATCCAAGTCCGGATTTCGACGCATTGCTGTAAACCACATACTCCTTTCTGCAAATAGGTAAAGTAAGGATAGGTGCAGAAACTAACCGATTTTTCAGTTCTTTGAAACGTCGCTAGCATTTCTTGTTCCACACGAAAGGCTCACCCTTGCATGTCAGTTTTGTCAATGGTCCGGCAAGCGATGAAAAATTTTCCAAAAAGCGACGGTATTATCCTGCTAAGCCAAGGAAACTACGAATTTCAAACATAGTTTGCGGAGGTTCCCAGGCATTTACGGCTTCAATTTTCTTCGGATCAACTAACACACTTTGGACGGAAACAACATGGCCAAGGAAACTGACTGCGCATAACAAGAATTTGCATTTGAAGTACTTTGCGAACAACCGCCAATCCTTTAAAACATTCAGCACAATCCACAAGTGCTTAGCATGCTCTTCTTCTGATTTTGAATAAATCAGAATGTCGTCGATGAAGACTATCACAAATTTATCCAGAAACTCATGAACACATCTGGTGCATTGGTCAAACCGAATGTCATAACCAGAAATTCGTAGTGGCGATATCGCGATCTGAATGCGGTTTTCGGAATATCAACATTACAAACTCGCAATTGATGGTATCCAGATCTGAGATCGATCTTGGAGAATATGGCTGCACCCTGGAGTTGGTCGAACAAGTCATCGATGCATGGCAAAGGGTACTTGTTATTCACAGTCACACGATTCAGCTGCCGATAGTCGATGCATATTCATAGCGAACCATCTTTCTTCTTCACGAACAAGACAGGTGCTCCCCAAGGTGACACACTAGGTCAGATGAAACCACGATCCAGCAAATCTTCCAATTGCATTTTTAGTTCCTTCATTTCCACAGGAGCCATACGGTACGGAGGAATGGAAATCAAATTCGTACCAGGCACTAACTCAATGCCAAAGTCCACTTCCCTTACTGGTGGTAGACCGGCTATGTCTTCTGGAAATATATCTGGAAATTAGTGAACCACTGGGACAGAATCCAGACCCGAGGATTCTTTGGAAATAACATGTATGTGGGCGAGATACGCAGTACATCCTTTGTTGATTAGTCATTTTGCATCAAGCTAGGATATCATACAAGTTAGAACAACTCGCCTATCACCTGTCACCACATCAGGACTAGCCTCGGCATTAGTTAGGGTGAATAGCCTTGATTTCTTTGGTTGCGCCTCACCTGTGGATCCGTTGGGTGGTCCTCCTGGTGCTAGTGTTGGTGGTTTGGCATACCCACCTCGGCTTCTGGCATTCCCGCTGAATGTGCCCAATTTTGCCACAATTGTAACATCTACGTTGCTGAGTATTCCATGTAGTTCCACTGGAATTTGACCCAGAAAAGTTCTTTTTCTTGTTACTATCATTGCCATTAATTTTCAGAGGATAAGGTCTCGTACGCCGATTAAATTTCGAATCTTGCCTGAAGGACCAACCACTAGTGGCTGCGGATGGATTTTTTGTTTGCACGATTTTTTCGGCTTCAGTTGCGGCAACAATTAGTTCTTGCAAATTCTGTACTGGTGTCGTACCAACAATTTTTTTGAGTTCGGTACACAGCCCATCCTGAAATCGCCTCGTAAGTTGGTACGGTGAGCGATCCTCTTCAGGTGCAAATTGGGACAGTTCCTTTAATGCCTTTTCATATTCCAGCACCGAACGGGTTCCCTGTTTAAGCTTGTCGAAAGCTTGTAGCTGCTTGCTTTTATGGAATCTCGTATAAAACCTTTCGTCGAATTCATATCGAAATTCTTCCCATATAAACAGACAATCGTCAAATCGCAAGGTCACAACTCTCGACTATGCGATGGCTTCTCCCTCCAAAAGGAAAGTGGCGATGGCTACCTTGTCATCATCAGAGATACATAAAAACAAAGATACTCAGCACAAGGTGTCAATCCATTCGTGAGTGGCAGCAGCTCCGACTGAACGAACCATTGAAATCTTTCATCCCAACTATTGAGCTTCCTTTAATAGTTTTGTAATCATGACGGGAAGTCTCTCGGCTTCCTTAGGATGTGCCGGCTGTACAGATTCAAGTGGAAGAAAAGGTTCTTCCAACAGCGCTGGTCAAGGAGCATTCTGAAGTTGCGCCTACATACGCTGTTGATTTGCAGCAATTCCTTGCAATACGTTTAAGATTTGTGCCATCACATGATCGATGGCTGGTGTAGCTGGTGCCTCAGGTTGGTTTTTGGGCTCAGCTTGCCCACCCTGCTCAGTTTGTGCATTCGGCTCCTATTGCTGAACCTCATACCTACCCCGTCAATTCCTTTTAGCGTTCAACCTTGCCATACTATACAAACATACGATTGTTACATAACACATAACTAAATATGATACTAAGAAAAGAAGTGGTACCTGGTGGACAAGCATGCACCGGATGATATGCAGATGCTAGAAATCAAAGTACTCATGCACACGAGTATGGAAGTTTTAGAAACCACATGCACAGATGCAATGCACACTCGAAAATTACCTGAACACACAGATAAGCACTCAACAATAGTACAAACCAAACACAGAAATCATGCAAAACCACATCTCATGCATTCGACAACAAACATGTCTCACACATATTCACATTTGGCAAGCATAGGTTCACACAAAACATACTTGACTTGCATACAAATCAATCACATGCTTGGCAAACTTGACAACAATACATAAAGACATACCTGGCAATGAAAAGAAATCACATAGGGATACTCAGCAGCATGTACCAACAAATACACTTTCTTGACAATGATAAGAAACCTAGTTAAACACTCAAAAACACAAGAAATCAGCGTTTACTTCGAATGGCCACAGGAAAAGAGTCCTGACACACAACACATACCAGCACACACAAGCAAGTACAAAACATAATACCACAATAGGGTATCCTCAATCATGTCAGAACACAATCAACATGTTCAATACACACAACAAATGCAAACTAGGCACTCATATCTTATCTTAAGTTATTTGGTATAGCCTAGAGGATCGCATCTTGGTCCGCAATTCAAGCATTCCTACAACAACATATGTGCATACAACATTAGATGTAAAGGCATCGAAATTAACAAGCAAACAACAAGGATCTGTGGAGAAACTGATGAGGCTTAGATCTTACCTCTCTTATCTCTGAACAATAAGTTATTTCCTTCTATTTATTCAATAATTTTGTACTACCTATAACATCATAAGGCAAAGCCAAAAGCAAACTAAATATGCATATCCAATTTCCAATTAAATATCCTATTTCCTTACCAATTCCACTCACCAAACCTATCAGAAACCAATGATCACATGCCGTAGGTACCTCCCTCTTGGATGTGTGATGTGATAGCCAAGAACTTAACAAGAAACAACCTGAATTACCATCTCTAATTATCATACAATTTTCGGAACTAAGAATAGGGCAATAGGGCAAGTTGTAGGAGTTGTGATCTCCTATTAACAAGGAAGGATTAAGGATTTATAACATGTATAATCAAAAGAAACAAGATCAGAATCCAATAGGTTAATCAATTGATCAAGATAGGCAACAATAGGGCAGTAGGGCAAACGTAGGGCACACTGATTTCATGAATAGAAAAAATTCAAATGATGAATTCATGATTGTTCATTATGAATGGATATTAAAAAATCATACGAATAACGGTAACAACATCATAGATCAATCAAAGGCAGAATTATAAAAATCTGAAAACCTAATTCTATCGAATTTCGATTTAACTTTAGAGAAAGAAACATTAACCTTCAGAAAAAAAACAACATATTGTTAGAAAGAGGATAAAAAAGCTTTCCAACAAGCTATTATTTGCAGGAATCCGACAAACGATTAGAGAGTTATGGTTGTTTGAAGTTCAAGAAGATTTGGGCAGAAATTGGGAGATGTAGGGTTTTTAGGTCTACTAATTTTGTGTGTTTTTTTTATAAGATTTTTGTGTGGCTGATTTCGTATTTATGTAAGATGGTTATGAGATTATAATCCCTATCTTCAAGGCTTAATTAAAGTAAGATAATTATCAGAATTAAATTCTGTAATTATCATCCCCTTAAACTTAGGGTTTTTATTTCCTAAGGTAATTATCAACCA
>JAEPBF010000195.1:0-66404 GCA_019739055.1 Passiflora organensis | reverse complement strand
TGCATACATCTACGAAACTGAGATGGAATCTGATAATTTGATTTCCTCCATTCAGTTTCGGACAACCTTGATGGTAGGGGTTTTGAACTGCTAAATTAAAACCATCAATGGGCTTCCAGGTAATCCTTTAGCGGGGATTATTCGGGAGTGGTTTGTGTCCGCCCCGGTAGATTTTTGGGCATACTAGCCATGTATCAGAAAGATGATTTTCTGCAATTACATAATGTTTTGGTCATCGCGCATCGTGCATTGTGCATTGTGGATTGTGCATTGTGAATTTCGTTATGTGCATATATGAGCATGAGACTCAATTGTGTTACGTACTTGCTTTACAAACTGATTTAGTAACTGCCTCTATTCCAACGTTTGTGCTTATGACGCGGTACTCCCACTGAGGTCCTTTGATCTCACCCGCCTTGCTTTATTTTCCTCAGGGCTAAATTGAGAGACTAGCAGTTCAGCTCCCAGGTTACAATTCCATTGTTGGTCGTAGGGCTGGACATTGTACTCCACACATTTTGGACACTCGGCATTATTTGTGTTGTAGGTATACATTTGACGTGTGCATATGTATGCTAAACGTGTGAATTTGGAATTTAAATTTTATACAGCAAAGTTTATATGACAGTGAGATATTATGTGAAAAGTGTGACAGAATTATATCGTGGGTTGATATGTGTAAAAGACTTCCGCTGACGGTTAATAATTCCGTTGTTGATTTTGCCGAGTTTTTATTATAACGTGCCATGCTTCAATTTCAAAGAAAAGTTTCAAGAATGGGAAATGATTTTTACAGTAAGCCTTGTGTGGTTCCGATTGATCCACCCGTTGGGTCGATCGGGGTTGCACGGCGGTGAGGTTCCCATTTACCGGGATCGGGTCCTCACATATATTGAGTGCTATGTGCACTATGAAGGGAAAGGCCTTCCAATTGCTTTATATATATCTTACGACGTTATATCTACCTGTGCTCAAAATTGAATGTGATAGCTTGTGTTTCTCCATTCAATTTTGGACAATACTGATGGTGGGGTTTTGTTTATATATATGCTACAACTGAAAACCATCGGTAGGCTTTTAGGTAACCCTTTAGCGGGGGTTATGTGAAAGTGGTTTGTGTCCACCCCGTTATGTTTTGGGCATAGTAGCCAAATATCAAAGCTGTGATTTATGGATCTCTTGTATTTATTTTCCTTATGCCGTTTGGTGTGTGCACTTAGGATGGATACGTAGAAGAACATGGATTGTAATGGTTTGAATAAATGTTTGATACTATGATTTGGTTTTGTCTCCATTCCACCGTTTATGCTTATGACGCGATAACTTCCACTGAGGTCCTTGACCTCACCCAACCCCCCCACCCCCCCCTCTCTATTGTTTTGTTTCAGGACTAAGTTGTGAGAGATAGCTATTCAACTTCGAGGTTGCTATCCCGGTATTGGTCGTAGGGATGGACAAATGCACATGCATCTTTTTTTTTCACTCGGCATTCTTCACATCTTCTTGTATATTTGGATACTTGTGCATTGTGCTGATATATAGGCAGTGATGTTATTTTGAGTTTCTGGGAATCTGTGAGTGTGGACTCGAGGTGTTACATGTTTAAGGCCGAATGGCCCGTTGTATGTGATTTGTTATCTTTGCTGCATGTGTTTGATACTTCGTTGTTTGTTGGTTATGCCGAGTACATGCGTGCCATGTTTTGAATAAAAAATTCATATGTTGTGTATTTATTACGATTAGCATAACAGAGTTTTACGGTTAAACCTTGTGTAGTTCCGCTTGGTCCACCAGTTTGGACAACCGGGGCTGCACGACGGTGAGGCTCCCAGTTACCGGGTACGGGTCCTCACAAATAACCCTCTTGGGTGCTTTCCCATCCATGATAGCTTGGATCCTGGCACTATCCATCTTGATCCTTTCTCCACCCACCATGTGACCAAGGAAAGTCACCTCTTTCTTAGCAAATGCACACTTTTCCTGCTTGACATACAACTCATTGTCCCTCAAATCTTGAACACCGTCCTTATATGTATCTTGATGTGCTCCTCAAGTGAGTGATTATATATCACTATATCATCTAAATTCACAACAACAAAACAGTTCAAGAACTTATAAAGCACTTTGTTTATTAGTGCACAAAAAGTAGCTAGTCCATTAAGTCAAATAGCATAACCAAGAACTTATAAGAACCATACCATGAGACACATGCGGTTTTAACCTTATCTCCCTTTGCTATGCAGACTGGATAGTAGTCCGATCTTAAATTCAACTTGGTAAACTATCTTGTATCTCCAAGTATATCCCCGGTATTCAACGCATAACCTCAACAATCCATCTTGCTTTTTTTTTTTTTAAAAAAAAAAGCATAGGTGTTTCGTAGGATGCTTTAGACTGTTGGATGAAGCCAGCATCTAATAATTTCTTTAACTGCCTTCGTAATTTAGCTAACTTTGGAGGTAACATTCGATAATGGGCTCTTGCAGGTGACTTTGCCCAAACTTCTAGCTCGATGGCATTATCTACCTCCCTTATAGGAGGAATTTTCTTTGGGAGCTCCTTGAGCATCACATCAGCAAACTCATTAAGGACTTCCATGACTTGGATGGGTACATAATCAGTAATAGTTATGCCTTCGTCCACCACCAAGGTAGCTAGGAATACGGGTGGTCTTCCTCACTCCCTTCTTCAGCTATATGACTGAAAGTGTTGTCCTTTAGTCCCTCTTCTCGAGCAATAGGCACAATAAAGGACTTGCTCCCTTCCAAAAGGATAAAAGTGTTTGCACAGGGCATCAGGACTGCACAAGTCTAATCCAAGAATTGCATACCTATCACAATTAAAAGTTTTTCCATGGGAACAATGAAAAAATCGAGTATACCTTTCTATTCCCTAATCTATAGCTTGATTCCTCAAGCTACTCCAAATATAGGATAAGTTATAGAGTTCACTATAAAGCCAACCATTCTTCTTATTGAGCTTAATACCAAACCTCTATGGTTCCTCTTTCTTCATGAAGTTGTGAGTAGCATCAGTATTAATCAAAGCACGAGACTCCCTCCATTACATAAAGAGCCTAATAAACAATCTCTCTACTTGCTTCACCTTAGCACCATTAGTTGAGGCTTTGTGACATACTAAAAATTTGATATGTTTGAATCGGGAAGCCCATTCGAGAATCGTTAGCATTAGTGGGCACAATTCAGGATTGGTAATGGGTATAGTGCGGTTTGGAAGGTTTGAAGGGTGTTCTTTAATAATTAGGTTTATTGTTATTAATGAAATTTTATTCCTATTAAAGAATTTAACGATAAAAATCTTACGATGGATTTTGTAAATGGTTTTGGTGTATAAAGATCATAGATAAGCTCATTTGGTTTATAAGGGTTGGAAAATTTTCCAAGAATTTTCTGAAACATATTTGGAATTATGATAATTTCCTAAGATATTTTAACAAAGTATTTGATTTTTTAGTAATTTATATGTTTATGAATTTTTTTTTTAATCTTGGTGGATTTTAATGATTACAAGGACTTTATAACTGTTTTTTTGGAAATTATTCAGAGTATTATGGTATGTATTAAATATTTTTAGTCATTTTGGATATATTAGATATTATTAAAATTAAATTTTATTATAATAAAATAATAGTCAAAATGACGAGTAGGTCTATCGTTTTTGTACTCGAGAGGATTTCTCCTGAGCTACATCGTTTCATATTGGAATGACGTCATTTTGCAAGGAAACAAATTAACATTGTTTTGCCTTCAACCCTTGTGCATAGATCGAGACCCTTCTACCTCTGCCTTTAACCTGATAATAGTTTTCATCGGGTCAAGTTCCTTTATTCAATCCTCACAGCTTTTCAAGCTTAGGAAACACACCTAAAGGCTACAATTCACTCCTGCGAATTGTTTCCCTAAGGAAATTGTGTGTTTCAGTGCTATGAGGGTCCGAGCTAGGGCAATTTTCAGACCTCTGATAGTGGGTCTTTCTTCCCTTTTATTAGCTGGTTTCAGGTAGTAAATTTTTGATCTTTTTGTATAGTTATGCTCATCTTGAACTAATCTTTAATTTGATGTATAATTGATGCATTATAGTGTTGTGTGGGAGGTGCTTCATATTTGGGATAATAGGGTTTTCTATAGAAATTCCTCAATGGGAGGTTGAAGACAATCCAATCGAATGATGGGTCATCCCCTCCAAGTCATTTAGGGCGTGTCTTATTTGGTAAGGATGACACGTCAACTGATTGTTCAGGCAACGAGTCATTTAATCAGTAGGTATGGGTCTTGCCCAAACCTTAGGCTCGGGTGATGTGGCGCACTCTAATAGAGTCACATGCCACAATCTGCTAGGCTCGGATAATGGGTTGGCAACACCTGGTGCTGCAAAGTGGTGTGCTCTGATTGGTTGTGAGATTGAATTATAGAAATTAATTAGAAAGGGATAGAAAAGGTATTAAATTATGGAAAAATACCAGAAGATTAAGGAAAATGACCAAAAATGCTATAATTTATTTAGAGTTTATTAATACCAAGTTTGTAAAATTTGGGGATGAAATGATAGATCAATTAAATGAAATAACATTTGGAAAAATAAAAAATAATAGGAAAATTACTCAAGTTAGTTTTTGAGTTGAAATGTGTCGAGAAATAGGTTTAGACGTGTGATTTTATGCATTATTATACATTCTAGTTATGTTATTGAAAGTTTAAAAACAATTGTGTATTGGTAGATACCTACAGCTGATGGGCCTCGAGAAGTTGGTCCAGCGAGCTATGGAGTAATTGTGGACTTTGAAACTGGTGAGTAGACGAACCTTTCTTATTCATTGATTTCTGGTATGAATACCTAAGTATGATTAGTAAAAAGATGATGAATTAATGAATTGAAGTATTGCATATGCTATGAAATGTTTAAGTATTGTTTGTGTTGCCTCATGCTTGGATTGTTGTGTTATACTATTAATTACTCGAATGTGACATATATACCAATGACTATTAAAGTGCATATGATGTGTTTGGGTGCATTCGAAAGCATGAGACTTATTAAACATTGCAGCAATGCAGGATAACCTAAGCGACTCCTGAGAGCTCTCCAAGTATGGTAGTGGGATATAGATTTGACAAGAGAGGCATAATGAGGTACAAGGAGCATATTTTAATTTAATATAATATCAGTATACAAGATCTCCTAATATAGGATCAAGTAGGTGGAGCTACCATCACCTAATACCCCAACATCGTTAATGGATCTGAGCCAACAGATTGCACGTCCCATCGGGACTATTCAAGTCACAATAAAAGAGATAATGAGAGATATGTGAAGAGCTGCATGTAGAAGTGCCACTAATGAATCCTAGTCTTATTACTGGTTCGAGAAGGACTGAGAGATAATGCTAGCCCAGCCATAGTCGTGAATGCCTGAGAATTATGCTATTATATTTTTTAATGACTGTGATTGTAGTAATGCTTTGCTTGAATGTTTGTGCCAATGAACTGTTTGCATACCAGCATACTTATATTTTATGATATTGACTACAAGTGAAATGCTTTGTATATTTTTCCCATCCACTCACCTGGATTTTTTCTGCCAGATTAATGATGTTGAATGCAGGATAGTTCAATAGGGAGCTCACTCCTAGGCATAACGAGAAACGATCGACTATTGGTCACAATTGAGATAATTTTAAAGAGTTTTATATTCATAGAATTTCCCTTAAAAATATTTGAGTATTGTGAGACCCCAAATTTTGAGTATTAGAAGTCCATAAGCTAATGCCGGTGAAATGACCATTTTGTTCTTGAAGAAATGGATGTGGAAATTTTGAGGCTTACTTAGGCTACACCGAACCCATGACATAGGTTATAAGTGCCTAATTTGCATGTGTTGTGTGAATTGAACATGGTGATTGTGTTCTGATATGATTGAGGATACCTTATTGTGGTATTATGCCTTGTACTTGCTTGTGTGTGCTTGTACATGTATGTGTGTCAAGATCCTTTTCACATGGCCATTCGGGGTAAGCGCTGATGCTCCTAGAGAGAGGAGAGGTTCTTACTGGTATGAGAGTCATATGAGTGGCAATCCCCATCAAGAGCTCGCTGGATGCCTAGTCCTGTGTGCTGGCTAGATGCCTTCTCCTATGTGCTGGCAAGATGTCCTTATCCTTAAGTGGTTTGGATGCCCTAATCTTATGTGCTGGTTAGAATGGCTAGTCCTATGTGCTGGCAAGATGAATAGGCTTGCTGATTAGCTTGTACGCTAACCTTTTACTCTCTGCGCAGTGAAGCCTTGGACAATACAGGTGGAAGGGGACGACCTTTCCTATTGCCAAGAGTGGTTGATGCGTTTTCCTAGCTGTAAACTTCTTATTTTTGGATGTGTTTATAGTCCACCATCAGCCTTAGTTTCGGCCCTAACCCTATTGGTTGATCCTTAAATTGTGTGATATCCCTTAGATGTGTGGGGAAGATCTGATGTTGTTTGGGAGATGTTTGTTTAACATTTCTATAGATCTTATAATGTTGTGACCCTAATGAGATTCTTGTAATCTCATCCTATTGTTTTCACTATTTTTCAGGCTTAGGTACGTTCGTTATTCGTGGTACCAGTGTGTGAGAATCAAGGCTACACGATGGGGTGATATCGCATTACATTTGCATACATGTTCCTTGAGTACCTGCTCATATAACATGAAGATTGATTGGACCACTTTCTAGTTTTTAGAATGTCTCCTTTGTTTGATTGTTTTGAAAACTTACTGGGATTTACTTGCTGGAATTATAGATCCCTTTGGGACTTGTGTGTTGTGGTTCCTTTAATTAATCATAAAGTCTTTCGATGATGATTTATTCACTTCGTATAAATCTAGATTGTTTGTTCAATACTAACATGCTCCAAAGCTTAAAAACTTAAAGAATAAACATACTAAAATTTGAAATTAAATGGTTAAGCCTTGTGGGATTCAGATAGGTCCTGGTTTTGGGATTTTTTGGGTTTCACGGCGATAAGAGTCTTAATATGAGAAAATTATGAAATGTGGGTCCGTATAGGTTTGCTAACGAAGCATGGTTTAAGAATATGATTTGTTATATGCTAACTTATTTATTGGTTTTGTGTTTGTAAGGAGGTACATGCACTTACACCCACACAGTTAAAAGGCTAATACCGAAAGTAATCAGATGCTAAAAACTTGGTTTGAATTATTTGAATGATGTACTTGATTGTTTGGTTTGCTGTGTATTCTTGTACATCACATGAATTGATGTGTTTTGTTGGGTTCCGGAAAAGTATTTGTTGTCTTTTCCTTGCTATTACCGAATGCATATGTGTGTTGCCAAGTGTCCTTAAATGACTGCCAAATGCATGTGATTGATTTGTAAACATGTCGAGCATGTTTTCGTATGGTTGTTTCCATGATTGCCGAGTATGATTTGTGTGAAAGTGTGCTTGCCGAATGCTTGATGATGATTGCCGAGTGCTTATGTGTGTGTTCATGTGATTGCCAAGTGTGCATTTGCATGTGTGCATGTGATTTCTGAAACTTGTATATTTGTGTGCATAAGTGATTTGTTTTCCAGCATATGCATATTGCCCGGGGTATGCCTCTCCACTAGGTACCACTTCTTTTTATAGTATTTGTATATGGGTTAAGTGTTGAGTGACATTAAGTGTTTGTATAGTATGACAAGGATGAATGCAACAAGAGATCGAGGAGGTAGGTATGGGATTCAGGCCAAACAGAAACCTATAGAGTAGAATGAACCTGAGGCAAAAGTTGAGCAGGGTGGGCAAGCTGAACTTGAAAACCAACCTAAGGCACCAACCATCGATCCTGTGATGACACAAATCTTAAATATATTGCAAGGAATTGCTGCAAATCAACAGCGTATGGAGGTGCATTTTCAGAATGCTCCTGCACCCACACCTGTGGAAGACCTTGGTGAACCTATCCAGCCAGCGCATCCTAAAGAAGATGATAGACTTCCAGTTGTTATTACAATGTTGCTAAAGGAAGCTCGTCAACTGGGATGTAAAGATTTCAGCGGTTTAGTTAGTGCCACTATGGTTCGTGAATGGATGGACATTTTATCTCACGTGTCCCTGTTTTTGCGTACCTCAGACGATGACAAGGTTTTCATCACCACTTTCCTACTTGAGGGAGAAGCCCTCGCATGGTGGACAGCTATGAGCTTGCGATTCGGAGATCGTTTTCCTACTTAGGAAGAATTTTGATATGAGTTCGACGAGATGTTTTATACGAGATTCCATAAAAGTGAGTAGCGATAAGTTTTCTATAAGCTTAAACAGGGCACCCATTCGGTGCTAGAATACAAGAAGGCGTTAAGGGAGTTGTCCGATTTGCACCCGAGGATGATTGCTTACCGTACCAGCTTGCGAGACAATTTCAGGATGAGTTGAGTACTGAGCTCAAAACCATCGTTGGTACGACACTGGTGCAGAATTTGCAAGAATTAATTGTTGCCGCGACCGAAGCTTAGAAGATCGTACAAACCAGGAAGCTGTCCGCAGCAACTAGTAGTGGATCCTTCAAGCGAGATTCGAAGTTCAATCAGCGTACGGGACCCTATCCTTTAAGGTCCTACCCTCCGAAAAACAATGGCAATGGAGGTAACAACAGGAAGAACTTTTTTAGTCTGAATTCTAATGAATCTATCTGGAATTCGCAACCACGTCTATGTTATAATTGTGTCGAGATGGGCCATGTTCAGAGGGACTACCCGAAATCAAGGCATATCACAGGCGCACCAAATGCAGACCGAGGTGAGTATGCCAATCTCACAAAACCATCAGCACGCGCACTGAGAGGACCACCAAACAGACCCACGAGTGAGACGCAACCAAGACCAATGAGGTTATTCACCCTAACTGATGCCGAGGCTAGCCCTGATGTGGTGACAGGTGCTATTTCAGTCTTTTCTTAAAATGCTTGAGTGTTGTTAGATCCTAGAGCAAACAGGTCATTTGTAAGTCCAAGGATAGCACTTAGCGTGGATCGGCCTCTATCTCCCTTGTCTCTCCCAAGTATGTTTTCTTACATTTTAACTACTTATTTTTGTTTCATTTCATTATTGCATGTTGCAAACTAGTTTTGATGAGTTTTTCATGGCCATCTGGGTATAGGTTGAACTGATTATACCCATTTCATTTCACTATGATTTTTCAAGTTTGCTCTATATTATCTTCGATTTCTATCCTATTGTTCATGCTAATTACTATATAACCAAAGAAGTAAGCTCTGTGATTAGTTGCAATGTCATTCTGTTGGCCTTTGATGATAAGGTGAACATGAGGGAGGATGCGTTTGTAGTTTAGTACTATGCTATTCTTTCAGATATGGTTCATTCTTGCGCTTCTTGGCGTGTTGTAAACATATATGGTTTATATTCGTTGTTCATCACATACTATCGAAGTTATTAGTTACATTGAGTGGATAGTGTGAGAATATTAAAGTGAAAGTTGGATTCTTATAGTTTATGTACTATTTTGAGTTTTATAGGAATCATGCCGCGCGCTAAGAATACTAAAGGTCGCTCTCCTTCTAGCAATGAACGTCATGCTAAGAAGTCTCATGTGGCATATTCCCGAGATCCCGAGATCCCGAGCCAGAAAAGTTTGACTCAAGGTGATTTTTTTCTATAGATGCTGAGCAACATTACAGGCAGTTGCAAGGCCGACATTTCCATCGAGGAAATTCGTGCAATTTCCAACACATTTACATGTAGAACTATACCCAGAGGATGCTGCTGGAGTATAAAAATACCGTCATCAACTTGAGGTGGCAAGACTTTTCCATGCAGAGCCACAAACCTATTTACCCTGACCTCGTTTATGTGTTTTTCGCCAATTTGCCGGATCTTATTGGTCTTTTTCTCAGTGTTTATGGGAAGAAGGTGCACTTCAGTTCGAAGTCCATAAACACACACTGCAACTTGAGCTATAATGCCTTTAGTGATCAAGCTGTTCCTCCACCTCCTATGCCATCGAATTGGCACATGAAATGAGTCTCTATTTCGTTGCCAACTCAAGCTTACATGAGTATTCTGATCTTTGTCCTTGATATGTATGTTGTAGTTGTACTTTGGTTCTTTATAAATGTTACTTTCTTTTGTTGTTTCCTTTGATGTTGTGTGTAGTTGTCTATGGTCCCATTTCATATGTGGTTTTCTGTGTTATTGTTGTTATCTGTTATGAATAAAAGCTCGAGTTTTTTGCATTATTCACGTACGCACGAAACCATGCATGTTAACTTTGAGGAGAATGAAAATGAACTTTTTATTTTTGAGAACCATATCATACAAAGTATAATGAGTATACTATTATATGAAGTATGCAAAAAAATTTCGAAGAGCATAGATTAAGTTGTGTATACTAAGCTGTGTGGTATTTTGGGTGGTATTAGTAACATTAACAAGCACCTAGAGCAGCAAAGCATGATTAGTATGTTTGTATTGAGGATGAAACAAAAAGAAGAATGGGAATACAGGTTAAAACTTTTGTGAACATACAACATTGAATGAAAGAAAGAGTACAAATAAACGAAAAAAATATAAAAAAAGAACTATCAATAAACGGAAACAAAGAAGAAGATTATGAAATCAAAGCATTATCACAAGTAACCGTTGAGTTCCACTTCTGAAATTAAAATCCAATAAGTATTCAGATTAAGTTCAGGAACTAGTGTATGAGTGTTTGATGTTGTAAGAACCTAATTCCTTTAGCCACATACACACACATATCTAAATATGCTCTCCAAAATTTTTATACTATCATGTCAAAGTATACTCATCATTGGTAGTATGTGATTCTAAATTGTGACTCTTGAATATGATTCTCAAATGTGATTTTCAAATGGTAAGATTTGTATGATGCATTGATAGGTGACTAGTTCAAACTACTTGCTAAAGACTAATAAGGTTATAAGTTTGAGGAGATTTGTTGCTTTATTTTTACATGGTAATTAGCACATTCAAATGAGGAATTTTGCTATGTTAAATCTATACTAAACTTGTCAATCTATGCCAATTAAGTATTTATTTAGTTTTTATCTTTCAGGTTGAAGAGAGAAACAAAGAATGATTCATTTCGACCGGTCAAAAAATACATAGTTCAACCAATCGATTCACTAAGAATTTTCCAGGGGAGTCAATGGTCTGTAGGATTATAACCCCAGTTTCGAGCAGTCGAAACATGTCAAGTTTGACTGGTCGAATTCATCCGAGAAATTAATGCACAAACCAGGACAATAAGGTAAAATTTGATAGGATAGGAATATACCTATTACCCTAGGTAAACCATTGAATTAATTAACTCGATTTTGTTATTTATATAGGAATATAATAATAGACATATTTAGTTGGATAAATGCTTAGGATAAATGTTTAGATAAAATTACATGACATAATTCAAATGCAATAACGATTAAGTATGATCCTTAGTTTTAATTAATGATGTTTTAGTTATTTATTGTTTTTAGTAATTGTATTTACAATATCAATAAGTGTGAATTACTTTGACTAGAATTATGGATCGGAGTAAAAGATTATAAATATTATTTAGTTTCCTGAGGATGAATCCTGTTCTTTGAACAATTATATTACTTGTACGATATTGTTCGCTTGCAATTTTTAGGTATAGGGAGAAATAAGCAACAACCACTCACCTTGATAGAATCTCATCGAGCTGTTTATCATAGGTGTTGGTCACAGTTATTTGACCCCTCTTCGACTTTCCTCTCTCTAGATCTTTCATGTCTTCTTGGAATGACTTTAGCAAACTCACATGGAAGTAGGATAGAACTTTAATCTTTGTAGCAACTCGAGCTTGTATTACACCTTGCCAAGTCTCTTCAACATCTTGAAAGGACCTTTGTATTATCACACAAGTCCTTTGTGCAACTTGGCAAAGAATATGCTATGGTGAGGCATCAACTTATAAACACAAGATCTCCTTCTTCAAACTCTAAGGGTCTCCTCTTCTTGTCTGCCCATTTCTTCATCATCTTTGCTACTTTGGATAGTTGCACTCTTACAAGGTCCTTCTGCTCATCTCACTCTTTGCTATGAGTATAAGGTTGTTGTCCAATAGCAATCTCAAAACACTTGTATTTATGGGTTCACTCATCTGGAAGTTGTTAGAAAAATGGACCACATTAAGTAACTTTGCCTATCTTTCTAGTTAGCACTCACATAATGTCTAAGGTAGAGCTCTAATAAAACATTCATCCGCTCTTCCTATCCATCAGTTTGGGGATGAAAGCTGGTGGATAAATTCAATTCTGACCCCCCATCTACTTGAATAGCTCGATCTAGAATCTTCCCATGAACTAAGTGTCCCGATCACTGGTGATAGATTTCAGAATACCCCAATACTTCACCATATGTTTAAACAAAATATGACTTATCTCCTTTGTTGTGCACACCTTTGTGGCTGGGATGAACACTGCATACTTGGAAAAGCTATCTATCACAACAAATATGGTTTGAGAGTTGTCAGACTGTGGGAGACTTGTGATATAATCCAAGAAAATACGCTCCCAAAGTCTCCCTAGTATAGGCAATAGCTCCAATAATCCTAGTTGCTTCTGCTGGTCAATTTTTTATTGTTGACAAACTAGAAAAGTTTTGACATATCACTCCACATCATCTCGCATGTTAGGTCGGTAATAACTGTCTTAAAAAAATGCAAGTTTTTGAATAATATCTAAGTGTTCAGTCCATCCTAAATTGTGATATTCCATCATCAAATCCTAAAGCAAGTCATGTCGAGGGACATAGATGCGGTCACTTTTAGTGAAGAACAACCTAACCTCAAGCCAGAATTTGTTGGTCTTGTCTTGCTTCACTTGTTCTGCCAAGGATTGATCTTGGGGACATGCTCCATACCCCCCTCGGATTTTTTCCACCAAAAGACTCTCTAGTTGGCTAATGGCTATAAATGTTTTCACCTTTGGCTCCATCTCTCGAACAACAAGCACTACACAAAACTTACTTTCTTCCAAACGTATGAAGGTGTTTGCACAAGGCATCAGACTCCACTAGTCTGATCCAAGAATTGCATATCCAACACAATTAGAAAATCATTCATGAAAGTGATGGAAAAATCAAGTTTACCTTTCCAATCTCTGATTTGTAACTCGACTCCTCGAGCTACTCCAAAGATAGGCTAGGCTGTAGTGTTCATTATCTTCAGCCAGTCCTTAACCTCTTGCAACTTGATACCCACCATTTATGTTTCCTCCTTCTTCATGAAGTTATGAGTAGCACTGGTATTAATCAGGACACGGGACTCCCTTCCTTGCACAATGGGCCTAGCAAACATTCTCCCTACTTGCTTCACCTTGACATCATTAGTTAAGGCTTTGAAAACACTCAGTAAGTGCATTAAACTCATCCTTGAGGTCTCCATCTATTCTCGTATTTGTCTCCATAGCAATTGCCACCGGCTTGTTTCTCATCAAGTAGTCTATAATCTTAAATGGTCCTTGGTATATAAAGCATGAAAGATTGGTTTTTTCACCCTTTGCATGGTTCTCGCCTCCTTTTTCTATGGGTTTGGCTTGGCAGAAAGACTTGAAAGACTTCTCCTTCACCTCCTTGGCATCGTGGACTGCTCTCCCACCTTTGGCCATATAGTCACAAAAACTTTTAGGCATAGGTGGACTGAAATCCTTGGGCTTCCGTTTGAATTCCACCAAAGATAGATACCTACAGCTGATGGGCCTCGAGAAGTTGGTCCAGCGAGCTATGGAGCAATTGTGGACTTCGAAACTGGTGAGTAGACGAACCTTTCTTATTCATTGATTTCTGGTATGAATACCTAAGTATGATTAGTAAAAAGATGATGAATTAATGAATTGAAGTATTGCATATGCTATGAAATGTTTAAGTATTGTTTGTGTTGCCTCATGCTTGGATTGTTGTGTTATACTATGAATTACTCGAATGTGACATATATACCAATGACTATTAAAGTGCATATGATGTGTTTGGGTGCATTCGAAAGCATGAGACTTATTAAACATTGCAGCAATGCAGGATAACCTAAGTTACTCCTGAGAGCTCTCCAAGTATGGTAGTGGGATATAGATTTGACAAGAGAGGCATAATGAGGTACAAGGATCATATTTTAATTTAATATAATATCAGTATACAAGATCTCCTAATATAGGGATCAAGTAGGTGGAGCTACCATCACCTAATACCCCGACATCGTTAGTGGATCTGAACCAAGAGATTGCACATCCCATCGGGACTATTCAAGTCACAATAAAAGAGATAATGAGAGATATGTGAAGAGCTGCATGTAGAAGTTCCACTAATGAATCCTAGTCTTATTCCTGGTTCGGGAAGGACTGAGAGATAATGATAGCCCTGCCATAGTCGTGAATACCTGATAATTATGCTATTATATTTTTTAATGACTGTGATTGTAATGCTTTGCTTGAAATACCAGCATGCTTAGATTTTATGATATTGACTACAAGTGAAATGCTTTGCATATTTTTCCCATCTGCTCACCTGGTTGCTTTCTGCCAGATTAATGATGTTGAATGCAGGATAGTTCAATAGGATCTCACTCCCAGGCATAACGAGAAGCGATCGACTAATGATCACAATTGAGATAATTTTAAAGAGTTTTATATTCATAGAATTTCCCTTAAAAATATTTGAGTATTGTGAGACCCCAATTTTGAGTACTAAAAGTCCATAAGGTAATGCAGGTGAAATGACCAGTTTGCTCTTGAAGAAATGGATGTGGAAATTTTGAGGCTTACTTAGGCTACACCGAACCCATGACATAGGTTATGACTGCCTAATTTGTATGTGTTGTGTGAATTGAACATGCTGATTGTGTTCTGATATGATTGAGGATACCTTGTTGTGGTATTATGCCTTGTACTTGCTTGTGTGTGCTTGTACATGTATGTGTATCAAGATCCTTTTCACATGGCCATTCGGGGTAAGCGCTGATGCTCCTAGGGAGAGGAGAGGTTCTTACTGGTATGAGAGTCATATGGGTGGCAATCCCCATCAAGAGCTCGCTGGACGCCTAGTCCTGTGTGCTAGCTAGATGCCTTGTCCTATGTGCTGGCTAGATGCCTTGTCCTATGTGCTGGCAAGATGCCCTTATCCTTGTGTAGTTTGGATGCCCTAATCTTATGTGCTGGTTAGAATGGCTAGTCCTATATGCTGGCAAGATGAATAGGCTTGCTGATTAGCTTGTATGCTAACCTTTTACCCTCTGCGCAGTGAAGCCTTGGACAATACAGGTGGAAGGGGATGACCTTTCCTATTGCCCAGAGTGGTTGATGTGTTTTCCTAGCTGTATACTTCTTATTTTTGGATGTGTTTATAGTCCACCATCAGCCTTAGTTTTGGCCCTAACCCTATTGGTTGATCCTTAAATTGTGTGATATCCCTTAGATGTGTGGGGAAGATCTGATGTTGTTTGGGAGATGTTTGTTTAAGATTTTTGTAGATCTTATAATGTTGTGACCCTAATGAGATTCTTGTAATCTCATCCTATTGTTTTCACTATTTTTTAGGCTTAGATACGTTCGCTATTCGTGGTACCATTGTGTGAGAATCAAGGCTACACGGTGGGATGATATCGCATCACATTTGCATACATGTTCCTTGAGTACCTGCTCATATAACATGCAGATTGATTGGACCACTTTCTAGTTTTTAGAATGTCTCCTTTGTTTGATTGTTTTGAAAACTTACTGGGATTTACTTGCTGGATTTATAGATCCGTATGGAACTTGTGTGTTGTGGTTCTTTTAATTAATTATAAAGTCTTTCGATGATGATTTATTCACTCCGTATAAATCTAGATTGTTTGTTCAATACTAACATGCTCCAAAGCTTAAAAACTTAAAGAATGAACATACTAAAATTTGAAATTAAATGGTTAAGCCTTGTGGGATTCAGATAGGTCCTGGTTTTGGGATTGTTTGGGTTTCACGGTGGTAAGAGTCCTAATATGAGCAAATTATGAAATGTGGGTCCTTAAAGGTTTGCTAACGAAGCATGGTTTAAGAATATGATTTGTTATATGCTAACTTATTTATTGGTTTTGTGTTTGTAGGGAGGTACATGCACTTACACCCACACAGTTAAAAGGCTAATACCGAAAGTAATCAGATGCAAAAAACTTGGTTTGAATTATTTGAATGATGTGCTTGATTGTTTGATTTGCTGTGTATTTATGTGTGTTCTTGTACATCACATGAATTGATGTGTTTTGTTGGGTTCCGGAAAGTGTTTGTTGTGTTTTCCTTGCTATTACCGAATGCATATGTGTGTTGCCAAGTGTTGCTGAGTGTCCTTAAATGACTGCCAAATGCATGTGATTGATTTGTAAACATGTCGAGCATGTTTTCGTATGGTTGTTTCCATGATTGCCGAGTATGATTTGTGTGAAAGTGTGCTTGCCGAATGCTTGATGATGATTGCCGAGTGCTTATGTGTGTGTTCATGTGATTGCCAAGTGTGCATTTGCATGTGTGCATGTGATTTCTGAAATTTGTATATTTGTGTGCATAAGTGATTTGTTTTCCAACATATGCATATTGCCCGGCATATGCCTCTCCACCAGGTACCACTTCTTTTTATAGTAATTGTATTTGGGTTAAGTGTTGAGTGACATTAAGTGTTTGTATAGTATGACAAGGATGAATGCAACAAGAGATCGACGAGGTAGGTATGGGATTCAGGCCAAACAGAAACCTATAGAGTAGAATGAACCTGAGGCAAAAGTTGAGTAGGGTGGGCAAGCTGAACTTGAAAATCAACCTAAGGCACCAGCCATCGATCCTGTGATGGCACAAATCTTAAATGTATTGCAAGGAATTGCTGCAAATCAACAGCGTATGGAGGTGCAGTTTCAGAATACTCCTGCACCCACACCTGTGGAAGACCCTGGTGAATCTATCCAGCCAGCACATCCTAAAGAAGATGATAGACTTCCAGTTGTTATTACAGTGTTGCTAAAGGAAGCATGTCAACTGGGATGTAAAGATTCCAGCGGTTCAGTTGGTGCCACTATGGCTCGTGAATGGATGGACATTTTATCTCGCGTGTCCCTGTTTTTGCATACCTCAGACGATGACAAGGTTTTCATCACCACTTTCCTACTTGAGGGAGAAGCCCTCGCATGGTGGACAGCTATGAGGTTGCGATTCTGAGATCGTTTGCCTACTTAGGAAGAATTTTGATATGAGTTCGATGAGATGTTTTATACGAGATTCCATAAAAGTGAGCAGCGATAAGTTTTCTATAAGCTTGAACAGGGCACCCATTCAATGCTAGAATACAAGAAGGTGTTAAGGGAGTTGTCCCGATTTGCACCCGAGGAGGATCGCTCACCGTACCAGCTTGCGAGACAATTTCAGGATGAGTTGAGTACTGAGCTCAAAACCATCGTTGGTACGACACTGGTTCAGAATTTGCAAGAATTAATTGTTGCCGCGACCGAAGCTTAGAAGATCGTACAAACCAGGAAGCTGTCCGCAGCAACTAGTAGTGGATCCTTCAAGCAAGATTCGAAGTTCGATCAGCGTACGGGACCCTATCCTTTAGGGTCCTACCCTCCGAAAAACAATGGCAATGGAGGTAACAACAGGAAGAACATTTTTAGTCTGAATTCTAATGGATCTATGTGGAATTCGCAATCACGTCAATGTTATAACTGTGTGGCGAGATGGGCCATGTTCAGAGGGACTACCCGAAATCAAGGCATATCACAGGCGCACCAAATGCAGACCGAGGTGAGTATGCCAATCCCACCAAACCATCA
This sequence comes from Passiflora organensis, assembly GCA_019739055.1. NCBI lineage: Eukaryota > Viridiplantae > Streptophyta > Magnoliopsida > Malpighiales > Passifloraceae > Passiflora > Passiflora organensis. The sequence goes on along the minus strand of JAEPBF010000195.1, from coordinate 48,575 downwards.
GCACGAGCACTGAGAGGACCACCAAACGGACCCACGATTGAGACGCAACCAAGACCAATGAGGTTATTCACCCTGACTGATGCCGAGGCTAGCCCTGATGTGGTGACAGGTGCTATTTCAGTCTTTTCTCAAAATGCTTGAGTGTTGTTAGATCACAGAGCAAACAGGTCATTTGTAAGTCCAAGGATAGCACTTAGCACGGATCGGCCTCTATCTCCCTTGTCTTCTCCTATTGTGGTTCTTCCTCCTTTGGGAGAGCAATTGACTTGTGATCTAGTCTATATTAATTGTGATGTACGTGTATGTCTGAATGTACTTGAGGTGGATCTAATGACATTGGACATCCGAGAGTTTGATGTAATCTTAGGCATGGACTGTTGGCGAAATATCAAGCCCGAATGGAGTGTTTCACCAAGCGTGTGTGTTTCACCTTTTTTGATGGTGTCGAGTACTGCTTTGAAGGTGATAGGTGAGTTGTCCCAACTTGCATGATTTCCTTCCTTGATGGGAAGCCATTGATTAGCAAAGGATGTACAACGTATCTCGCTCATGTGCACGATGTTTCTAAAGAATCCTTTGATCTGGATTCTATTCTAGTGGTAAGTGAATTTCCGGATGTATTTCCAGAAGACATAACCGGTTTGCCACCAGCAAGAGAAGTGGAAATCGACATTGAGCTAATGCCAGGTACGGGTCCGATTTTCATTCCTCCGTATCGTATGGCTCCTGCGGAAATGAAGGAACTGAAGACACAATTTGAAGATCTGCTGGTTCGTTGTTTCATCCGACCCAGTGTGTCACCTTAGGGAGCACCTGTCTTGTTCATGAAGAAGAAAGATGGTTTGCTGCGAATGCGCATCGACTATCAGCAGCTGAATCATGTGACCGTGAAGAACAAGTATCCTTTGCCTCGCATCGATGACTTGATTTACCATCTCCAAGGTGCAGCTGTGTTCTCCAAGATCGATCTCAGATCTTGATACCATCAACTGCGAGTTCATGATGTTGATACTCCAAAGACCGCATTCAGATCCTGATACGACCACTACGAATTTCTAGTTATTCCATTAGGTTTGACCAATGCACCAGTCATGTTCATGGACCTGATGAATCATGTGTTCCGTGAGTTCCTAGACAAATTTGTGATAGTCTTCATCGACGACATTTATTTATTCAAAATCAGAAGAGGAGCATGCTGAGCACTTGCGGATTATACTAAATATTCTAAGGAATCAGCGATTGTTCGGAAAATACTCCAAATGCGAATTTTGGTTATGCAAAGTTGGTTTCCTTGGCCATGTTGTTTCCGCCCAAGGTGTCTTTGTTGATCCGAAGAAAATTGAAGCCGTAGTTGCTTGGGAATCCCCACGAATTGTGTTCGAAGATCGTAGTTTCCTTGGTTTAGTTGGATACTACCATCGCTTCATGGAAAATTTTTCATTGCTTTCTAGACAATTGACGAAATTGACGAGCAAGAAGAGCCGTTCTTATGAAAAGACATGTGCCAGCGAAGTTTCTAAGAATTAAAGAACCGATTGGTTTCCGCACCAATCCTCACCTTACCAGTCAGTGGGGAAGAGTATGTGGTGTACTGTGATGCAAGAAGGGAAAGTTGTTGCCTATGCTTCCTGACAATTGCCATCGCATGAAAGCAACTATCCTACGCACGATTTGGAGCTTGCAGCCATGGTGTTTGCGTTGAAAATATGGTGCCACTATCTATGTGGCAAGACATGCCAAATCTTTACCGACCACAAAAGTTTGAAATATCTCCTCACGCAAAAGGAGTTGAACATGAGACCACGAAGATGGGTGGAACTGATTAAGGACTACGATCTGATCATCGAATATCATCTTGGAAAGGCAAATGTTGTTGCTGATGCCTTAAACCGAAAGATTCATCCTCCTTCCCTATCGGTGTTGGCTTACATGCACACCCAATACATGCCAATGTTGCTGGATTTGAAAGCTACACGTGTGCATCTTGGCACTGATTTTTCTGGTTCATTGTTAGTGTGAATCGAAGTCATGCCTACCTTGATTGAGGAAATCCAGAATCAGCAATCAGAAGATCCAAGGTTAGCTTAAATTCGGAAGCAACTATTTGATGGTGTTAATGTCATAGTTTGTGATTTCAGAGTGCGAGATGATGGAGTTCTTGTCTTCAGAAATTGGGTATGTATACCACAAGACGTTGACATTCGTAATCTGATTTTATCTGAGGCATATAGTTCAAAGTTTGCTATCCATTCTGGTAGCACTAAGATGTACCGAGACTTAAAGCAGCAATATTGGTGGCCAAATGAAGCACCACATTGTTGAGTTTGTTGCCCGATGCCTCGTATGCCAACAAGTAAAGATCTAGCATCTAAGGCCCGTTAGCTTACTTCAGTCATTTTCAATTTCAGAATGGAAGTGGGAGCATGTCACAATGGATTTTGTGATCAGTTTGCCTAGATCTCAGTGAGGATATGATGTCATTTGGGTAATCGTGGGTCGTTTGACGAAATCTGCACACTTCCTACCTGTTCATGTGACAGACACGCCTAAGAAATTGGTTGTTCGCTACTTGGAGGAGATTGTTCGATTGCATAGAGTGCCAGAATACACTTGGTATGAGATTAAATTTCAGTACAACATTTTATCCCTAGACCAATGGTCAATGTAAAAGAACGATTCAGATACTTGAGGACATGTTACGTGTGAGTGTACTAGACCAACATACCAATTGGGATCAATGTCTACCGTTGATGGAGTTTCCTTACAACAATAGTTTCCACGTGGTCGGCCATAGGTATTTATAAGTGTCTAAGGATGTTTAATTAAGAGATAATTATCTACTTTAAGCCTAGATAAGTTAGAATAATACTTAGGGATAAATCTAAGATAAACCTTCTAGAAGGTGCTTCTAGAAACTCTCCAATTAGGAAAGAAACCAATTAGGAAAAAACAATTTAGGAAAGGGATGAATTAGGAAAGAAATGAACAAGATACCAGAATCAATATAGGAAAGGTTCGACACAATCATTTCAGATCATCACGCATCCATTTCTTCAGTGGAAAATAGTCATTCCAGCTGCACCGATACCTGAGTTCCATTTCTAGCCTGTGGACTTCTAAGACATCTACCCTATAGAGGATTAGATATACTCTAAGTCTTCTTTCTTTTAATCTGTATCTTCTTTGTCCAGAATTTTCCCTTAAAAATTGCTTGAAGTCTGATGAAGTGGCCCTATGCAGATAAAACTCCAATTATCTCCTAAAATTGTCCTAATATCATACTAAAATCAAATGATAATATGATAGTGAAAATATGTCAACAAGTATTCATTTTTTCTATGGCCTCTGTTTTTTGTTCTCTATCACTAGCCTTGTAAGTTTACTATATGCATTGCTTGAATACTAGTAATATATATAGTTAGTCTACGACGATTATCACATAATTTGTAGGTTTCTGAGCGTGACATAGACTTTGTGTCTCAACCTTGTTAAATTCTTGTATTCTTGATTTTTCTAATATTTGTATATTGATTGTGTACATTAAATATTCACAACACAAAATACATAATTCATATGCATCTTATAATTGAGTATGCAATAGATAATACAAAAATATAGGATACAAAAAAAAAGAGAAAACTCTTTTTTGTCTTTTATAAAAAAGAATTTACTGTATAGATCATTTACGTAGTTGTAGAAATTTATTTTCAATTTTTTTATCTGTTTTGCTTATATTATTTAATAATTTTATATTTTTCTTATCTTTTTTGTACTTTTTTTTATTTTGAATCTTATATTTTTATAATTTTTAAGAAATAAGAAGAAAATAGTAAATATAATATATAACATAATTTTTTAATGCTAAGGTATAAATAATTATTATTATAAGTTAATAATTATATTTTAGATAAATATATGTTTAGTGAAAAAAAATAATAATAGATAGTTTGGGAGGTGAAGTAGCAGTGTAAAGGTTCATGAGATTGTTTTAAAAAAAAATTAAAAGTAAAAAAATAAAATTGAAGATTTGGAATCGTTTGTAGCCCATTGCAACAAATAAAACTAAAAAGTGAATACGCCAACCAAGATTAGATTCTGAAACAAACTATTTTGTATTTTCTCTGTGTATTGTCTTTTAAAGAATACAAATCAATAGATAAATCCAAATAAAAACATCATCACTCAGAAAAGGAATTTATATAATCAGATAGTCACCAAAATAAAGAAAAGAACGAATGTATTAGAGATGTTTTTTAGAACCCGACATCCACACCCCCACAGGCTGAGGCACAGCATGGGATGTTTTCTTTTTCTTTTTTTTCCTCTTTTCTAAATTCTCGTGAAGTTGGTTTGGATCTTGTGAACAATGCCCATGTTGCCATTGGAGCAGGGGAACCTTATCAAAACCTTCCCATTATCTAAGGAAGTTAATTTTTGGTAGTCTAAATTGTAATTGCGGACGAAGTTAGTCCATTACAATAGTAGAATAGGGAGCTGCATTTGATATGTTTGGAGTCCTAATTTTTTTTAGATTAGCGTATTATGAAATACCCTAAGCCAAAAGTAAATTACATTTAATTTAAACGAGTAACTAATTGCAGGTTGGAGCTTTGAAGGTCTATGATAACGACAAGTTTGTCAAAACAGGGAAGGCTAGTTGACAGTTGGGACTCACAGGGATTCATGTCCTTTAGTGGGTTTGGGGTGAACGGGGAGTATCTGTAATAAACCAAGAGGGAGTTCATGTGCGTAACAGTACTCTTTTCTTCCCTTTCTCTCTCATCCTCTCTCTCTCTCTCTATCTGCAGAAAAAGAAATAAGATGCGTGAATTATTGGGAGAGAAGACAAGTGAGAGGAACTGGGACAGGCTACGAGAAACGACAAGTTTTAGTCACTTCAACCAAGGAGCTCATGGTTTTGTTTTCTTTTTTAACCATCCCGCAGGGAAGAGGAGGGAAGTGGCATGTTGTCGTTAAGGATGGATTTACTTACTCATTCATTTGAAGCTTTCTGTCTGTCTGGCTGGCTGGCTGGCTGGCTGGCTCTCTGTTTTATGTCTATCTTATTCACCTGTGCTCCCTCCATCCCCTCTTGCGCCTCTGACCACTCCGACTAGATTTACTAAGATAGAGCTACTTCCCTCTTATTGCCTTCCTCTCTACTCTCCCATTACCACTTTACCCGTACACTTAATTAAGTGACCTCCTTTTCAGATTTCTTCCTGGCTGCCTCTCGGAACCAGTACTGTAGAGTAAGCAAAAGTGCTGATGATGGGCTTCTTTAACTTGTTTCTTCTTTTCCAGCTTCCCCTACTGTTCCTCACTTTCTTTAAAGTTTGCACGGGCAGTGAGGGTACTATGCCCTTCCAACTCAACGATGACATCCTGGGCCTCATTGTTTTCAAGTCAGACCTCGTTGACCCCTCTTCTTCGCTCGCCTCCTGGAACCAAGATGATGACTCTCCTTGTTCATGGAAGTTCATCGAGTGCAATCCCCGAAACGGCAGAGTTTCCCGAGTCTCGCTGGATGGCTTGGAGCTATCAGGAAAAATGGGTAAAGGTCTTCAGAAGTTGCAGCATTTGAAGGTATTATCACTCGCACACAACAACTTAAGCAGTGAGATTAGTCCTGAGCTTGGCCTCCTCACCAACCTTGAAAGCCTTAACTTGAGTCACAACAGTCTCTCAGGTCTCCCTCCTCCTCTTATCCACAACATGAGCTCCATCAGATTTCTGGACATCTCTGCCAACTCATTGTCAGGACCGCTCCCTCATGACTTCTTCCGAAATTGTTTGTCACTCCGTCATCTTTCACTTGCCGGGAATTCGCTACGGGGACCAATCCCTCGCACTCTAGGAAGCTGCTTCAGTTTGAACACCCTAAATCTGTCCAGCAACCACTTTTCTGGTAACCCAGATTTTTCAACTGGGATTTGGTCGTTGAGACGGCTTCGAACACTGGATCTTTCTCAGAACCAACTCTCAGGGTCAGTACCCAAAGGGGTATCAGCTCTTTACTTCTTGAAAGAGCTGAGATTACAGGGGAATGGCTTCTCAGGACCATTGCCCGTAGATATTGGACTATGTCCGCACTTGAATAGAATGGACATGAGCGACAATCTTTTCAGTGGACAACTTCCTGCTTCAATCCAGAGGCTGGGTTCCTTGAGCCATTTCAGTTTATCAAGGAACCGGCTGACAGGTGGTTTCCCTGGATGGATAAGTAACTTGATCAATCTTGAATACTTGGACCTATCTGATAATGGGCTTACCGGAACCCTGCCACCCTCCATCGGTGGTCTCAAGTCACTCCATTATTTGAGCCTGTCCAACAATAAGCTCATAGGGAGCATTCCCACCTCAATACTTGACTGCACCAGCTTATCAGTAATTCGGGTGAGAGGCAACAGCTTTGGCGGTGGCATACCGGAGGGTTTGTTTGATCTTAGGCTGGAGGAAGTGGACTTGTCACATAATGGATTCACGGGTCCCGTTCCGGCAGCGTCAAGTAAATCTTTTGCGTCCGTTCACACGCTGGACCTTTCACGAAACAATCTCACAGGGCATATTCCGGCAGGGATGGGACTGTCTTCCGATTTGAGATACTTGAATGTTTCATGGAACAATCTCAAGTCAAAAATGCCTCCGGAACTTGGCTACTTCCCAAATCTAACGGTTTTGGATCTTCGAAGCAGTGGGTTGGTTGGTCCGATTCCCGCAGATATATGCGAGTCTAGAAGTTTGAGCATTCTTCAATTGGATGGGAATTCATTGAGCGGCTCAATTCCTCAAGAGATTGGAACCTGCGCCTCGCTTTATTTGCTGTGAGTCCTTTTTTGGTTAGCATCCCATTTCATTTGATCTGAAATATATGCATTTTTGTATCTGTATTTAACTATTGAGAAAATAGGTCTGTTATATTGGTCTATCAGCTATAACCCATAACAATATATTTATCGAAAAATCTTAGGGTTAGAATTAAGTTTATTCAAGATTTTTTTATTCTTATCCATTTTTAATATTTACTATTCTTAAATTTTATTAAAACCACATTATGACAATATTCCCTGTAGCTTTAATCTCTTCAATAATCTGTAGAAAAACAATATATCCCTCGCCATAGCCCCTTAATTAATGCTTTGTATCTCAGAATCTCCAGTCAAGTTTAGACCACAATTAAATTTTTTATTTGGAATTGTCTTAATTATAATATCAGTACTTTTAGTAATAAAGTAACAAAAACTACAAATGTCACAAGATTAAGATATCTCAAAATATTATCTTCAACTACATACACAAACATCTTTGATAGTTTGACATATCTTCTCTCTTTATTTGTTAACACCTTAATCTTTGGCAAATAAGAGATGTGGGCACCCAATGATGAAAAATTGATAAAAAGGTCTTGATTAGTTGTCATGAATTGTAATTGAAAGCAGCATAATAAATTTGTATTACACTATGGATTGATGATATCTAATCCCAATTTATATCTGGTTATTATTTGTCCTTGATCATCAACTTGATCTTAAGAGGGATGGATTTCTTTGTTTAGAAAAATCGATTGTTAGGAGACCAGGTATGACCAGGTATGACCAGACAATGATCTTCTTATCTTTTTTAACACTAACATAAATAGTTCTTCTAACAATATAGAATACAATCACAATGATCCGACCTTGAATACGATAGAAACATTCCACATATAACGATAATAGAGAAATCAAGAAACAAAATACTCAAACTAATATTTGTGAAATATCCCGAAGGTTTACAATAACCTATTATAAAATCTGAACTAGATTAGAGAATTTATAGTTAGACATAATCAAAGAACTACTGCTAAGAATTCTATGAATATATAAAAGCTGAATGATGGATTAGATACTCCGAATATAGGCGGTCAAGGATTTATATATGTGATTATAGATAATAGCGTATCATATATTCGTGGTAAAAGATATGTTTTATCTCCTTTGGTTCTTGTCTTTTATCTCCCACAATTTTTATTTTTTTCCAAGCTTTCATTTGTTCTTTCCTACCAAATAGCTTAAATATGTATGTAGGGATCTTATAAAAATAAATAAATAATTAGATAACGATTGTGTCATTTAATAACCATAAAAGTATATTTAAATTAAAATATTATGATATTAAAATATATTCTTCTAAAATATCATTTCTCATAACATTCCAAACAAGTTATTTTATACTTCAACTTTTGATTTTTCTATTCTTAAGTTTTTGTTGTGTTATTTCCTTGTTCACCAAATATTCTCTCTCTATCTTATTCTCTTGGAATTTTTTTTTCAACTTATTTTATTTCAGGGTATTTAGTGACATCATCAACTATAATTGTTATCCTTTATCAACAAAAGTATCATATGATGATGACAATGAACACAATAGCATTAAGGTATGATCTTCTATATTAATCTTGATATTTATATTTTTTAGGTTCAAAATAATTGAATTAAACTCATCTCTATGAGATGTTACATGAATACCTTTATTCATGGGAAGGGTGTATGATCTCCTCTTTAGATAGAGCTAATTGATCGGTGGCTTCACTAAGTACAGCTCGTCCAACTTCTTTTATGCTACTTTCGATGTTTCTACACCAATCTCGTAAAGAAAGTTGCCTATAATACTCATGAACTTCGCATTCAATGCCCTCTTCTTTAGTCCGTTCTTCTCTAACTCCTTCATCTCTTTAGGAAACTCTTCTTTTGTCGCTCTCCACAATCCTTGTAATACAAGGGATGATTTCATCGTAATCTTCCATAGACTAAAAGCTCGATCCTTCTCAAATTTTTTTATCTCATATTTGACTGATATAGACAACATCCTTTTGCCCTTTGATTATGCGTGTAGAAATTTTTGCAAGGATATTATGATAATATTAAAATCATATTATGATAATATTAAAATTGTATTATGATAATATTATGATAACAATAATATTATTATTAGATGGTGAGGGTGTTGTATTTGTGTGCAGGAGCTTGAGCCACAACAACTTTAGTGGTACCATACCCAAGTCCCTTTCACGGCTAATGAGGCTGAAGATTCTAAAATTGGAATTCAATGAGCTTAGTGGTGAGATACCACAAGTGCTTGCAACTTTGTGGAATCTTCTGGCTGTAAATATATCACATAACAGGCTCACGGGAAGGCTTCCCGTTGGTGGTGTATTTCCAAGCTTGGACGAAAGTGCACTGCAAGGAAATTTGGGACTTTGCTCGCCATTGTTGAAGGGGCCATGTAAGATGAATGTTCCCAAGCCCCTAGTCCTTGACCCAAATGCTTACGATGGCAACCAAATGAAGGGTTATCGGCCATCAGAGGTAGCCTCCTCCTCAAGTTCCCATCACGACGTTTTCCTTAGTGTTTCGGCCATCATTGCAATTACAGCGGCTGCGTTCATTGTGTTTGGAGTCATGGTCATTTGCCTGCTAAACATATCAGCTCGGAAGAGGCTTGCATTTGTCGAACGTGCTTTGGGAAGCATGTGCTCCAGCTCATCCAAGTCTGGAAATCTGCCCAGCGGCAAGCTTTTCCTGTTCGATTCAAAATCATGTCCTGATTATTATATCTGTAATCCAGAATCTCTTCTTAACAAGGATGCCGAGATAGGCCAAGGAGTGTTTGGAACGGTTTACAGGATCTCATTGGGTTCTCAGGGAAGAATGGTAACAATCAAGAAGCTTGTAACCTCAGACATGATCCAGTATCGAGTAGATTTTGATCGTCAAGTGCGAGCGTTAGGCAAAGCTAGACACCCGAATCTGTTGTCACTCGAGGGTTACTACTGGACGCCTCAGTTGCAGCTGTTGGTGTCAGAGTATGCACCCAATGGTAGCTTGCAAACAAAACTCCATGAGAGGCCACCCAGTACACCGGCTCTTTCTTGGCCGGACAGGTTGAAAATTGTGCTTGGAACAGCCAAGGGATTGGCTCACTTGCACCATTCTTTCCGTCCACCGATCATACACTACAACCTCAAACCGAGCAACATACTGCTTGATGAGAATTTGAACCCAAAGATATCGGACTTTGGATTGATAAGGCTATTGACAAAGTTGGACAAACATATAATGAGCAGCAGATTTCAAAGTGCACTGGGGTACGTAGCACCAGAACAAGCATGTCAGAGCTTGAGGATCAACGAGAAATGCGATATATACGGCTTTGGAGTGTTGATTATGGAGATTGTGACGGGTAGAAGAGCAGTTGAATATGGTGAGGATAATGTGGTGATACTAAATGATGATGTTAGAGCTTTACTGGAGGAAGGGAATGTGATGGATTGTGTAGATCCCAGTATGGGTGATTACCCCGAGGATGAGGTGTTGCCAGTGCTAAAACTGGCTGTGGTATGTACCTCTCAAATTCCATCCACCAGGCCTTCCATGTCTGAAGTAGTACAGATACTGCAGTTCATCAGAAACCCTCCAGGCCCCAGTTCCCCAGACAACGGAGATGTTGTAGATTGACAGTATTTTTAAAACGGAAAGAAAAACATTTGCATCTGTTGTTCATTCATTTGTTTTTGTTTCTTAAACTTTAATATGCCACTGTTGATTGCTCATCAGTCATTTTGTGTAACCAGTAACCTCCTAGTGTTTGCTTTCTGGTTCTTGTATTCCGGGAGTTCTTTTGTAAAGATTCACATGATACAACGAGCCATGGCCTGGATTAGATAAATAAAAAAGAGGCAAATGCCACAAACTCACATGCATCAATATCACTGCTGCTTTTTATCAGATTTTTCAGACTCTTGACAGCAAAACCCTCACACCAACATTTCTGCGGGACGCTTCAGGGCTACACAAATTTCGCGCAAATTCGTCATCTCATACAATGCCTTTGTAAGTATAATCCACTGAAGCTCTGCCCAGAAACCCTCTAAAGTCTGTAGTGCACTCAATCAATCAGTTTGTCGATTTAAGGGTTTTAAAAATTGGAGAAAGTGTGTTGAGCACCAAGATGTATGGATCCGCTCTTAAAACCGGATATTTTCTAAAACTTGAATTTCCATTGCCCTTGCCTTTCGAATGCAACGATTTCGACAGGTAGGGTCCCGACCGACAGCCAAACTTTGAACTATGACGAAATGGTCCACCACTGTGCGCTGTAACGGTGCACACCAAACTAGCTGATTTCTGATTCAAAACCATCTTCTCGGCTTCATAGGCTGCAACGATCAGCTCAAAATTTTGCGTAGGTGTCATGCCAACGATGGTCTTGATGTCAGTGCTCAAACCATCCTGAAAACGTTGCAAAAGCTGGGATGGAGTGGTCCTCCTCGGGTGCAAAATGGGACAAATCTCTCAGCTCCTTTTTGAACTCTATAACTGAATGGGTATGTAAAGACCCAAACCCAACCTATTAGGACCCTTAACGCCATGAAACCCAAATAAGTCCTCGCAAAGTCCTATTTGAATCCCACAAGGCTCAAGTCACCTAATTGTTAATTTTATTGGTTAATTTATATGTTATTTAAAGGTTGGAGTATGTTTATACATTAATGAATTTCTAGCTTATAAAGAAAACATCAGCAGAAGACTTATATTAACACTGAAAACAGGAGGAAACATAACATACAAGCCGCATAGTAATCTCAAAACATCAATCAATAGTATCATGTATATTTCAGAAGCAACAAGAAAGAGAAAGAGGGATTGAGAAGGCAGAATGCAAATCCACACAAGTTCAAAGACATGGCATGCACATTCAATAGGAAAGTGGTGCAAATGAAGTGCAAATTCGTCTAGCTGTACAGCCTTGATCTCACACCTTTGGTACCAGCAACAAACACACACCTAAGCTTGCAAAGGGGGAGAAAAGAAGGGATGAAATTACAAGAATCTCAATAGGGTCACAACAACATAAGTCTTAGGGATTCCCAATCAAACATCTCCTAATAACCAAAAGATCAACACCTAAAACCAGCTAAGATATCTAATCAAAACCACAAGCACAAACACACATAATAGGGGTTGAAACCATCACAAGCACACACAATATGAAGGTAGGACGAATTTGGTAGAAAACAAGGGGAAAGACTGAAAATATTTCTTATTCAGAAGCACACAGGCAACCTATAACATAATATGATTTTAAAACCAAAGTTTGTCCCCATATGCCCATGTTGTCCAAGGCTAAGCTGCAAAAGGGTAAAATGGTTAGACAATCAATATTACAACAAACCTTTTATTTGTCTCTGACATCCAAACTTGAACTGGCCTAGGAGCACTCTTACAGTTTCGCATACAAGTCATCCTGCCACTCAAAAATAGGGCATCCTAACGTCTAGACTCGAACTGGCCTATAGAGCATCTTGATGTCTAGACTCGAACTGGCCTACAAGGCTTCCTGACGTCCGGACTTGAATCGGCCTACAAGGCATCTAGCGAGCTCTTGCTGGGAATAACCACCCATAAACCTCCCGGTTCGGTAAGCATCTCTCCTCTCCCTAGGAGCAACAATACTTACCTCGCATGGCCAGCGACAAAAGGATCCTTCAAACAAAGCACAAACAAAGCATATACATGCATACACACATAGTACACGCATACACACATAGTACACGCATACACAAATCACAATAAAGGATCCTCAATCAAATCACAATACAATCACAAATCAGTAAGCATATCATAGTCGTATATATGCTGTTCTAATTTCCGAGATTATCTCAAAGATAAATCATCCAGTTGAGCCATCAATTCAAAGATAACTAAACCGAAATTAATAACAAATCAAGCATACAATCAAGGGTAACCAAAGGAACCGATGAGGCATAAATCCTATCTCTCACGAGTCTGAATCAAATGCAATCCTCTACCTTTCCAATAAGATCAGAATCTCCTAAACAACCACAAGGCAAAGACCACACAATACTAAGCCAGAAGATTACTTAATTAAAAACCAAAGGCATTGGGAATCCTTACTAGTTAACCTACCAAAATCCAACGATCTAGATGCATCAATATCTTCCCTCTAAATGTGTGATGTGATGACCAAAAACTCAGTAAGAATCAACCTGATTATTCACCCTAATTTAATATATAAATTTTGACAACATCGTAGGGTTTGTAAAGCAACTTGCGATTTCAACATGCACATGAGAAGAACCTAAGATTTCATGTGAATAAAGAAGGAATAGGTGTCAGTTACTCAAACAATTAAATGGAACAAGATTTGAAATCAATAGACAAGTCAATTAATCAAATTTGGCCAATATGGGGTTAAGAATGGGGCATGCCAATTTCTTGTATAGGGAAGATTCAAAAGTTGAATTCATGATTTTAAATCATGAATGGATGCCAAACAATCATACAAACAAAAGGAATAACAACAGAAATCAATTGAAGGAAGAATCACACAATCTTTGCACAAAAATCTACGAATTACGACTTGAATTTTGACAAGGAAGAGCTAACCTTCTGATGACCAATGCAAGATGGATGTATAGGGGATGGAAAGATCTTTCCAACAAGCTATTATTTTCAGAAATCCGACATAGGATGAGAGAGTTATACTAGGATTAAGATCAAGGAATTTCTTACACAAAACCGACGAATTACGAGTTGAATTTTGAAAGGTAAGAACTAGCCTTTTGATTACCAACCCAAGATAGCTAGATAGAGAGTAGAAAGAACTTTCCAACAAGCTATTATTTGCAGAAATCTGATAAAAGGATGAGAGAGTTATGCTAAGATGAAGATCAAGGAATTTCAGCTAGGGTTTAGGCAAAAATCAGAAATTGAGAGGAACAGGATAAATTTTGAAATTTCCTGGTGGGTTTTGGTATGTTTTGGTGGGATAGGCTGTCCACTATTTTATAGGTGTCTAAGGAGATTTAACTTAGAGATAATTCCCTATTTTTAAGCTTAAAAGGATAATTAAAGGATAATTCTATTAAAAGGATAACTCTATTTAAAAGAATAATTTTATTAAAAGAGATATTTGTTTAAAAGGAAGAATTATCTAATATTTTGGATAATAAGGGATAATACTAAGGATAATTAACACAAAAAATACTAGAATTAAAATAAAAAATATTCAGCAGCAACCATTTTAGGCCATCACACATTCATTTCTTCGGAGGCAAAATAGTTATTTCAGCTGCATCGGCTCCTGGACATATAAACTAAGAAGGATTGGGGTATCACAGGGTAACCCTATAGAAAGCTTATCGTTGTTCATTCTTGTGAAACCTGATGTTGAACCTTTCATTGAACTCGTACAAGAACTCGTCCCAAGTTGGCAAACGATGTTCGAATCTCAAGCTAACAGTAGTCCACCAAGTAAGGGCCTCTTCCTTAAGCAAGAACATGGCGATGACAACTTTATCATCATTAGTAATGTGCAAAACAAGGCAACAAGGCACAAAGTATCAATCCACTATCGGGCTGCAGTAGCACCGTTGAACCATTTGAATCTTTGCAACCCAATTGATGGGCTTATTTTAGCAACTTGGTGATCACAACAGAATGTCTCTTAGCCTCTCTTGGAATTGTTGGCTGAATCAGGGCAAGAGGTGCAATAAGGTTTGGTCCTGGTGGTGCAGACTCATGTTGGCCTAGTGCCTCAACATGTTGTTGGTGCTCAGTGATACCATGCAACATATCTTGTATCAAAACCAAAATCTGGACTAACACGGGTTCCTGAGTTGGTGCGGCTGGGGCAACTAGTATGGCTCGGTTTTCTTCCTGAACAGGTGTGGCCTGATGGCCTGGCTGCTCGACCTAAATCTCGAGCTCAACTTGCCCAACCTGCTCATTTTGCTTGACCTACTCAACCGGCTCAACCTGTTCCTCATTTCTATCCCGACGAACCCTTATAGCAATACGTGTCCTAGTTGACATTATCATACTAAGCAAACACACACGATATAACTCTCTAATACATAAAGATAAATGCATAACTAGTAAAAGAAAACGGTATCTAGTGGAGGGACATACACCGGAAAATGTGTATATATGCAAACAGAAAGCAGAACATACATATGCATACAAATGCAGCAAATCATAACATGTCTAGGCACAACATAACACATACAAAGCAAAAGCACATATCAACAAGCAAAACATACAACCATGCTAAATATACAACCATGCTAAATATACAACCATGCTAAATGTACAACCATGCTAAACGTACAACCATGCTAAATGTACAACCATGCTCTGCTATCACCCTTGTAAGGACCCAAACCCATCCTATAAGGACCCTTACTGCTGTGAAACCCGAACAAGCTCTCGCAAGGTCCTATTCGAATCCCGCAAGGCTCTAAACGATTAGTTATTAAATTTATTAGTTAATTAAATTGGTTTTAAGGTTGGAGCATGCAATTTTGTTAAGTAAATTCTAGCATAAAATGGAGTTAAAGAAAACATCAGCGGAAGACTTTAATTTAAGAAAATATGAATCCAGTGAAAACATAACACATAAGTCCCAAGGGAAACTCAATCAGCAAGCATCTATTTGTGTCGATATGCGGACATAGGAACAGAAGACGGAAAGCCAGAAAATTAAAACTGAAATGTGCAATGCAATCGTCCCGCCTTGCATCCCTAATCTCACACCTCGGTACCATCAGCAAAACATGAACCTAAGCCTGAAAAAGAAGGGAAACAATGGAATGAGATTACAATAATCTCAGTAGGATCACAACTTCATAAGATCTGTGGAAACCTAAACAAATATCTCTTGATCAACATATAAATCGCATATACATATATAATAGGCCCAAAACAAAAACAGCAATCAAACACAATAACAAAGGGCCAATTTTATCAAAATAACAGGGAGGACTCAAAACACTTCATAAGCAACCATCACATGAAGGAAACCAGAAGCACAAAGGCAACTTAATTTTCTATACGATTTGCAAAAACCAAACAAATATCCCCTGCCACTTGTGTTGTCCAAGACTATGCAGCAAGAAGGAAAACAATTAGCAAACAATTTACATCAAGCCTTCTTGCATCCCTATATCCAGACTCCAACTGACATAAGGGGAATCTTGCCAATTACTAGATACAGGGTATCCTAACAATTATGCTAGGCTCGATGGATGATTATGCAGGATATCCCACATCCAGACCTGAACCAGCATAGGAGCATCCAGCGTGCACTTGTTGAGGAACAATCACCAAACAACTCCCGATTCAGTAAGCACCTCTCCTCGACCTCAGAAGCATCAACACTTACCTCACATGGCTAGTGAGAAGAGGATCCTTCAAACAAAGTACATATACACATATATACACTCATATACGATTATAGTAACATAACAAGGTATCCTTAAACGAATCACAACACAATGCACAAACCAATACACAAAAACCAATCCGAAATAGGGCATTCTTAACCCCTACATGTTCCAAAAATATCAAAGAGCCAATACCACAATCCGCAAGCATGTATACATTATTAAACAAACTGAAATAAAAAAAAAACAAGCAAGGTGATTTCTAGAGAAACCGATAAGGTATAAAACCTACCTCTTATACATTTGAACAAGAAGCTACTCCTTTGCCTTTACCACAAGGATCAAAAACACCTAAACATTTGTAAGACAAAGACAACAAAAAACTAAGCATGCAATACAAAAATAGAAAAATGAAAGACAACCTACTATCCTTACCAATCATACTTACTAAAACCAACCAAAACCAACGATCAGATGCAGCAGTAACCTCCCTTTGAATGCATGAAGTGATAGGCAAGAATCCAATAGATTTCAACCTAATTATCCAATCCCTTAATGGTGTATAATTCAGCAACACTTAGGGTATTAAGATGCAATCATGATTTTCAATAATAACAAGGAAGAAGGTTGTGATTTTGTGAAATTAAAAGGGGAATAGGTATTAGATGTTCATACGAATAAGTGGAACAAGATTCAGAGTTATGTGAAGAAGAAGTACAAAAATCGACACACATAGGGAATGGAAACTCGACATGAATTTAATTAAAAATAACTAACCTTCTAAATATGACTTCAGCAAGAAAGATGCAGCGCGAAGAGAGGAATCCAACAAGCTATCACACACAACAATTTGATGAAGGAGGAGGCATTTCGACAATTTTGATAGTGAAGGTATAGGTTTCGGCCACAAGAGAAGAAAAGGGAAGAATACTTCTGTTTGTGAAGAAACAAAAGAGAGAAAGAGAGTGTGAGGAATGGAGTGGCCGGCCTATGCTGATATAGTTGCTTAACGGATAGATTTTCCCTACTTTTAAGCTTAAAGGATAAGATAAGGTTTAAAGGATAATTAAGCTTAAAGATAATTCCACTAAAAGATAATTATCTACTTATGATAAAAATAATTATCTAATACTTTGGATAATGGAGATTTAAATTAAGGATAATTAACACAAAAATACCTGAATAAATTATAAGAAAAATCAGAAATAAACATTTAAGAGTCATCACGCATTCAGTCATCAGGGAAAAAATTGTCATTTCTACTATACCGGTTCCTAGGTGCCATTTCTGACACATGGACTTCTATGACATATAACCCACCAAGGATCAGGGTCTCATAACATCGAATTGGCCAAGCGAACTAAACTATCAAAGTATTACTCAGAAAATTTGTATAATGTAACATAAATATATCTAAAAACTGTAGTGGATGTATGATATAGTACAACACATGTATCCCAACATTGTTGAGACAATATCTAGTTCACATAACTTTAACTCACATCTTAGCTCACGTACCAAGTACGAAACTCACTAGGTAGCTCTTGTGAAGATATGGAGGAACAAGCATTGAAAACCTCACAAGACCGTTTGGAAAATTTAATTAGAACGGTCAGACCAACAAAAATGACCGGTTGGACTACCCAAATCCACTGGTCAGTTATGTTAACCTGAACTGGTTGGACTCCCTGACATTGACTTTTGATTCTATAGTCTGATTGATCGAACTATACTCCTTGACTGGTCAGACTCCCATGTCTAACCAGTCTGTGAGGCCTCATGTTTTAGAGAGTTACGTCTTATGCCTAATAACTTGATAAACTATAATTTGGTGGGCTCATAACCCAAGAGCCAAGAGTTTATGAAAATATATGGACATTATTACAATGGTTGAGTATGGATAACAAACTAGATTAATCGAGGATAGTTGTCATTGGGTTAGAACGTAAGTGAGTGAATCAAGAGTATTCAATTGTGATATCGTATTTATATCTCCTCCTGTCGAGTCCTTTGGGCTCACATGTGTATTTCTTGGTGTTTGACATGTCCGAAGGATTATCAGATGGTGTATTTATTAAAACTCGGTACCTGGGGAGAATTTCATCTTTTCATACCCTGATACCTGTTGAACCTGGAGAACCGAGCCACTTATATGATTAAGATCCTCAAGTCTATCCTTTGAGACTCATGAAGAATAATCTATACTATAAGAAATAAATGTGAACTACCATATTTTTCCCAAAAGAATAATTACGAGGTAACTTGAGTATTCTATATATAGGGTTATGTATATATATGATATAAAAATAAATAGAAGACATAAAGAAATAATGTTGATGATCTAAGACCATGGATAGGTCATCTATAGATAGAATATAAGTGTATGTAAATTTTATAAATATATTTGACAATATATTCTTAATTATTATTAATTTTTTAAGTATTATTCTAAGATATTATATTTTTAATTAATTATATATATGAGAAAAAGATAATTTTTTAATAAGAGTAGACTTTATTATTCATAAGGAGTCTAAAGAATTTTTTGGGATATTTTTTTTGATTAATATACTATTTTTATGATTTATTATTTATTTATATATATATATATAAAGAAATAGTATTATATTATTATTTAAAAAAATAAAAAACAAAAAAAACAAAAAACGTATGCAATCTTATTGTTTTGACGAGCTCACCTTTAGCTAGGCTATTTTATTCCATTCTGAAATACATCATTTCACCACAAGGTGAAACGATGCATGAAACAATGTCGTTTCACCCTTGAAAGGATCGAATATGTTTGAACTCCTAAGCATGATGGTTGTGTGTTTATCCACGTGAGAGGGCATGTAATGTGATGTTTGAACCCATGCATTTGATTGTGTTTATACCCGTGTGATTGTTCATGTTGGACCTCTTCTAATTATGTGTTTTGTTGTTTGTTAGGTGTCTTTCGTTGCCGAGAAATCTTTGTAAGGGTTCTTGAGGGTTTGAGAGAGTTTGGGGAGTTTTCCGTGTGAGACTCTGATCCTCAATGGGTTAGATATTCTAGAAGTCTATATGTCAGAAATGGTACCTAGGTATCGATGCAATTGAAATGATCATTTTGTCTCTGAAGAAATGAATGCCTGATGGCCTAAAATGGTTATTGCCGAATATTTCTTATTTTAATTCTGTCATTTTTATTATTCTTAAATTTTAATCCTTATTATCCAAATTATTAGATAATTTTTCTTTTTAAATAGAATTACTCTTTTAATAGAATTAACTTTTTAATAGAATTATCATTTAATTATATCTTATCCTTTTTAGTTTAAAAGTAGGAAACTATCTCTTAATTAAATCTCCTTAAGACCCTATAAATTAACATGGCTGGCTACCCTATCTAGCACAAAATTATTCTATCTTTTTTCACACCAAAACAAACTCTTCCTCTCTCCATCATGGCCGAAATTTCTACTTCCTAAACTCTAGCCGAAATTGATCATCCTTCATCAGATTTCTGCATGTGATAGCTCATTGGAATCTTCTTTCTGTGCTGCATCTTATTATCTTGAATTCATCATCAAAATGTTAGATTTTCTATTTTAATTTGTAATTTTGAAATTTCTACAGATATGTGCCAAAAATTCTGATTCTTCCTTCTGTTGGTTCTGAATCTTATTCTTTTTATTCATATGAGTGTTTGACACCTATTCCCATTTTATCATGTTAAAATCGCACCAATTCTACTTGTAATTAATGAAATCGCAAATCCTATCCATATATCCTAAGATGTTGCTGAAATATGTATATTAAATTGTGGTGAATAATCAGGATGATTCTTGTTGAGTTCTTAGCCATAACATCATGCATTCAGGAGGAAGATATTGCTGATTCCGAGTTGCTTTTGTTTTGGTCAGGTTTCGATAAGGATCTAAGGATGCCTTTGATTTCTGATATGGTATTATGTGCTTAGTATTATGTTGCCTTTTCTTTATGGTTGTTAGGTGTTTTTGATTGTTATAATAAAAGCAAAGGGATAGCATCTTGTTCAGACACTTGAGAGGTAGGATTTGTACCTCATTGGTTTCTCTAAATACCTTGATTTTGGCTTGCCTATTATGGTTTATATTCTTGCGGTTTATATGCTTATGCTATTGGGAATTTCTGGATATAATAAAACTTGATATGTGCCTATTTCAAGGTTGTGTACATTGGATTGTGTATTTTTTTTATGTTTGATTGAAGATACCCTGCTTGATTTCTGTGTGCTTACTTGCTTGTGTGCTTGTATATGTGCTTGTGTGTCAGGATCCTCTTGACGCTGGGCATGCTAGGTAAGTGTTGATGTTCCTTAGAGAGGAAAGATGCTTACTAGAACTAGGAGTTGTATGGTGTTTGTTCCCAGCATGTGCACGCTGAATGCCTTGTATAGCTTCTTAGTTGGGTATAGTTGAGTGAAGGATGCCCTACAGATAACTTGGGTTGGGTACAGGTTCTTGTGGGATGCCTTACATATTAACTGGGTTGGGTATAGGATGTGTAAGATGCCTTGTCTCCTTTGTGTGGCTAGATGCCCTGCCTTGAGACTGACTTAGGTATGGGATGCTTGGCGGGATGCCCTGTATATATTTTGGGTTAGGTACAGTTGTATGTAGAGCGCCCCATACGTGGGAGGTGTTGTAAGAAGGCTTGCTATAACTTGTTTACTAACCGTTTTTCCTTTTCTGCAGCAAAGCTTTGGACAACATAAGTAGATGGGAATAATTGTTTGGTTTTTAAAATTGTATAGTACACTAAGCTGTCTGTGTGCTTCTGGTTCAGTCTTGTGATAGCTGCCTATGAAGTGTTTTGAGTCCCTCCCTTTACTTTACTAATTTCGGCCCTAACTATATTCTTTGTGATTGTTTGCCATATTTGATTTGAGCTTGTTACATAAGTATATATATGATCTATGTATTGTTGGGAGATGTTTGATTGAGTTTATGTATATCTTATGATGTTGTGACCCTACTGAGATTTTTGAAATCTCACCCCTCTTACTTCTTTCCCTTTTTAGGCATAGGTTCATGTTTTGCTAGTAGTACCAAGGTGTGAGATCAAGGCTAGGTGGCGGGATGATTGCATCACATTTGCATTGCATTTTTTGCTGGTTTTCTATTGATTATGCATGTTGTCCTATGTTTGAACTTCCTTTCTTACTTTCCAACTTCTTTTCCTTTTTGTTTCTGAATGCTTCTATGAACTATAGTTGCTGTTTGAGATTCCTTAGGACTTGTGTGTTATATTTCCACTAGTTTTTGACATTTATAAAAGTCTTCCGCTGATGTTTCTTTCCTTTCGTATAAGCCAGAATATTGTTTAATGAATCTATATGCTCCAACCTTTTAATGCATATGAATGAACTAACAATATACAATTAGTAATTTGAGACCCCGATTTTGTGTCATAGAAGTTCAGAAGTCAGTACAGATGAAATGACCGTTTGTACCTAAATAAATGGATATGTGATGGCTGAAAATGGTATTGAAGGTTTAGTGTTCATTTATGATTTCATTTCCTTATTGGTTTAGTCTTATCTTAAATGATAATCTCCTAAAATTAAAAGATAACTCCAGAATTTAGTTCTAATGCTTATGTCTTTATATCTAACCTTAAAAGTAGGAAAAATTAATCATACTAATCCTATAAACATACCAGCCAACCACACTTGTCCACACACACCAAAAAACACACAAAATCATCAAACGATCAAACCCTACACCCTACCCTTGATGCCGAAATTTCTTAACTTTCACCATAGTCAAATTCTTTCATCCTTTTCTCAGATTTTCGCAAATATTAGCTTGTTGAAAAGCTCTTTTCATTCTCTATATAGCTATCTTGGTTTGATCATCAGAAGATCAATACTTCCCTATGCAAATCCTTATCGTAATATTCTAGAGTTTTGTGCCAAAATTATGTGATTCTTCCTTCAATTGGTTTCAATTGTTGTTTGTTTTGTTCATATGATTGTTTGGAACCTATCCATGTTGTAATATCATGAATTTACTTTGAATCTTCCTTATGTGTGAAATCGGCATGCCCTATACCCTTGCCCTATTGTTACTGATTTTGGACAATTGACATATCTATAGGTTTTTGATCTTATTCCTTTTAATTGTATGTGTTATTAACACCTAATCCTTCCTTGTTAACATGAAATTACAACCCCTCAAGTCCCTTATACATTAAATTGCAAATTTCTCTTTGTGCTAGATATCTTAATGCCAAAATTTGCATGGTTAATTTGGATGATAAATCAAGTTGATTCTTGTTGAGTTCTTGGCTATCATATCATACATCCAAGGGGATTTGCAGCATCTGATCACTGATTTCTGATAGGTTTGGTGAGTGAAAATGGTAAGGAAATAGGATGTTTACTTGGTAATTGAGTATGCATGCTTAGTATGGTTTTGTATTTGGCTTATGATGATATAGGTGGTTTGGATCCTCTAAATAAAGGCAAAGGAATAGGTTCTTGTTAAGAGAAAAAAGAGGTAGGATCTATACCTTATCGGTTTCTCCATCGACCCTTGTTGCTTATTTGATATTTTTGGTGCATATTCTTGTTGAATGGTATATATGCATGGCTTGTGTTTGGTATGCTTAGTTGCGGAATGAGATAGGTTGTGTGTGCCTAATCCGCATGTGTTATATGCTTTGTACATGCTGAATGTATTATGATATGATTAGATTTTGTTCGGGAGATGTTTGTTTAGATTTTTACAGATCTTATGATATTGCGACCCTACTGAGATTCTTATAATCTCACCCTGTTGTTTTCAATATTTTTCAAGCTTAAGGTACGTCCTCTGTTCGTAGTACCAGTGTGTGAGATTAAGGCTGCACGAGGATACAATATTGCATCACAATTGCATACCTGTTTCCTTGACTGCTTGCGCATATAACAAGAAGTTTGATTGGACTACTTTTTGGTTTTTGGAATGCCTCTTTTTTTTGCTTATTTCCAAAATTTACTAGGTGTATACTTCTTAAATTTTGAGATCCCTGTGGCACTTGTGTGTTATGGTACCTTTATTAAATTATAAAGACTTCCGCCGATATTTTTATTCACAATGTTTATTGCCAGAATATATGTCCATTATTATACTCCAACCATTAAAAACCATAAGTAATGAATCTAATAAAATTGGAACTTAGGATGGATAAGCCTTGTGAGATTCAGATAGGTCCTAGGTTGGGTTTATTTGGGTTTCACGGTGGTCAAGGTCTTCGTAGATCTAACACGGGTCCTTATAGGTTTGTTAGCAGAGAATGGTATAAGAAATATGATTTGTTAAATGCTAACTTGTTTGTTGATTTTGTGTTTATAGGAAGAGACATGCGCACACACCCACACTTAGAGGAGTAATGCTGAAAGTAATCAAATGCTAAAAGGATTGGTTCGTAAAGTTTAAATGATAAAATTGATTGTGAATTGCTGTGTGGTCTTGTGTGTCTTCACATGTTTGTATATGTTACGAAATGTTTTGCTACGTTTCTTTTGCAAATGCCGAATGCATATGTGTGTGTGCTGCCGAGTGTTCCTATATGATTTCTAAATGCATGTGGTTGGTTTGTGTCAATGGTGAGTATGTCTTTGTGTGAATTCCTTGATTGCCAAATGTGTGTGTTGGATTCTTGATGCATGATGCCAAGTGTGTGTGCAATCTGCTGTGTATTGATTGTGCTTATGTGATGAGTGTTTCCGAATGCCTCTATGTGAGTGTGCCGAATATGGCTTTGCATGGATATGGGTGATTGCCGAGGCCTGTATAGATGTGTGCATGGGTGTTTTGTTTTCCAGCATATACATATCATCTGGTGTACGCCTCTTCACCAGCTACCACTTTCTTTCTTTAGTTTCATATTTGGGTTATGTGTTGAGTGACATTGTGTGTTCGTATAGTATGGCAAGGCAGAATGCACTAAGGGATCGTCGGGGTAGGTATGAAACCCAAGCCGAACACCAACCTGATGATTAGAATGAACCAGATGCACAAAATGAGTAGGTAGGAAAAGCTGAGCCCGAAAACCAACCTGAAGCACCAGCCGCAACAGCCATTGATCCCATAATGGCACAAATACTAAACGTGTTACAAGGGATAGCTGCAAACCAGCAGCGTATGGAGGCTCAATTTCAGAATGTATCTGCACCTGTGGAAGATCGTATTCATCCACTTGAACCAGTTCAGCCGGCTCAACCTAAGGAAGCCGAGAGACTTCCAGTTGTCATTTCAAAGTTGCTAAAGGTAGCCTGTCAGTTGGGATGTAAAGATTTCAGCGATTCAGCAGGTGCCTCTGCGGCTTGTGAATGGATTAACACCTTGTGGCAAGTGTCCATGTTCTTGCGTATCTCTGATAATGACAAGGTTGCCCTTGCATGGTGGACAACCATGAGTTTGTGGTTCGGGGATCGTTTGCCTACATGTGAGGAATTCCGTCAGGAATTCGATGAAAGGTTATACACTCGGTTCCACAAAGGCAAGCAGTGACAAGCTTTCTATAAAGCTTGAACAAGGAACTCGTTCAGTGCTGGAATATGAGAAGGAACTAAAGGAATTATCCTGATTTGCACCTAAGGAGGATCGCTCACCATACCAGCTTGCAAGATGATTCCAAGATGGGCTGAGTATCGAGATCAAAACCATTGTTGGTACGACACCGGTGCAGAATTTGCAAGAATTAATCATTGCTGAAGATTGTGCAAAATAGGAAACCATCCGCAGCAACTAGTGGGCGACCCTTCAAATGAGACTCAAAGTTCAATCGGCGTATGAAACCCTATCCTTTAAGGTCCTACCCTCAAAAAAATATTGGCAACAGGGTAACTTCAAAAGGAATTTTTTTGGTCCGAATCCTAATGGATCTACGTGGAGTTCGCAGCCATGATGATGCTACAATTATGGCGAGATGGGTCATGTCTAGAGAGAATGTCCCAATGGGACTTGTGTGTTATGTTTTCATTGATTAAATTTAAAAATTTCCATTGATGTTTTTATTCACTCCATATGATACCAGAATACTTGTTCAATGTCATGTTCCAACCTTGAAAAGCATAAAGATAAAACTTGTTAAAATCGGTTCTAAGAGGATAAGCCTTGTGAGATTTAGATAGGTCAAAGGTTGGGTTTACGGCGGTAAAGGTCCTAATAGGTTGGAATTCAGATCCTGACACTAGGACCTATCTGAACCTCATGATGCTTATCACCCTAAATATCAATTTTATTAAGTTTCTGTCTTATGCTTTTTTAAAGGTTGGAGCATGATAATGGACAAATATTCAGGCAATAAATAGCGTGAATGAAAATATCAGCAGAAGTCTTTATAATTTATTAAAGCTACCATAACACAAAAGTCCCATAGGGATCTCAAAATCCAGCAAGTAAACCCTCATTAAATTTTGGAAATAAACAAACAAAGGAGGCATTCCAAAAACCAGAAAGTAGTCTAATCAAACTTCATTTAATATGCGCAACCAACCAAGGAAATAGGTATGCGAATGTGATGCAATATCATCCCACCATGCAGCCTTGATCGCACATTGGTACCACGAACATAAGATGTACCTAAGCCTGAAAAATGGTGGAAACAATAGGGTGAGATTACAAGAATCTCAATAGGGTTACAATATCATAAGATCTACAGAAATCTAAACAAACATCTCCTGAACAACATCAAATTTTCCTACACATCGAAGGGATATCACACAATTAAGAAACAATCACAATAGGGATAGGGCTAAAAGCTATAGGCTGAGAGTGGATTGTAAATACTTCCGAAAATCAGAAGTACACAGGTAGGAAAATCATCATTCAATCTCATCAATTGAAAAGGTCATCCTCTTCCACCTGCGTTGTCCAAGGCTCTGTTGCACAAAGGGTAAAAAGTTAGCGCACAAGCTAATTAGTAAGCCTATTCATCTTGCCAGCACACAGGACAAGGCATCTAGCCAACACACAAGACAAGGCATCTAGCCAACACACAGGACTAGGCATACTAACTACACAAGGATTAGGGCATCAAAACATCACAAGGATAAGAGCATCTTGCCAGCACAGAGGACAAGGCATCTAGCCAGCACACAAGATTAGGCATCTAGGGTGCAAAAGCTGGGGATTGCCATCCATACGACTCCCATACTAGTTAAAATCTCTCCTCTCCTAAGGAGCATCAACGCTTACCCTAAACGGCCACCTGAAAATGATCCTTGCACACAAACATGTACAAGCACACATAAGCAAGTACAAGGCACAACATCATAGTAGAGAATCCTCAATCATATTACAATATATTCAGCATGTTCAAAACACACAACACATACGAATTAAGCACGTACAACATATCTCAAGGGTTCGAAATCGCCTAATAATTTCATAGTTAAATCTGCAACTATGTATACCAATCATAAGGCATGTGCATATACCAATAACCAAGACATGCAACCGAAATTATCAATCAAACAACAAGTATCTCTGGAGAAACTGATAAGGTATAGATCCTACCTCTCTTGTCTCTGAAAAAGAAGCTATTCATTTGCATTTATTTAGAGGATCTGAACCACCTATATCATCATAAGGCAAAGACAAAACAAAACTAAGCATGCATACCCAATAACCAAGTAAACATCCTATTTCCTTACCAATTCTTCTCACCGAACCTTTTAAAAACAAGTGATCAGATGCCGCAGGTGCCTCCCCCTTGGCACAAAGAACTTAATAAGATTATATGATTCAACCTGAATTACCACTTCAAATAACTATACAAATTTTGGCACAAAGATAGGATTCACAAGGCATTTGCAATTTTATGATTACAAGGTATAGGGGTTGCTATTTCATGATTAGAAAGAATAATTAGGTGTTAATAACACTTACAATCAAAAGGAACAAGAACAGAAACCAAAAGATTAATCAATTGATCAAAATCGGCAACAATTGGGCAAAAGGTAAGGTATGCTGATTTCATGTATAAAGAAGATTCAAAGGATGAATTCATGATATCACACCATGAATGGATGCCAAACAATTATATGAATAAAAGGAAGAATAATAGAACCTAATTGAAGGAAGAATCACACAATTTCGGAACTAAACCCTATAAATTTTGACTAGGATTTTGACTAGAAGAACTAAACTTCTGATGATCAAACCAGGATAGCTAGATAGATGATAAAAAGAGCTTTCCAACAAGCTATTATTTGCAAAAGCCCCACAAAGGATAAAAAAGTTAGGCTAGGATGAAGGTCGGAAATTTCCAGTAATAAGGTAAGGTATAGAGTTTGATCGCTTGACAATTTTGGGTGTTTTTGGTGTGTGTAGACAATTGTGGCCGGCTACTCTTTATATAGGGTGTAATAGGAATAATTTTCCTATTTTGAAGGCAAGATAAGGGAAGATAATCATTAGAATTAAATTTTGGAATTATCCTTCCTTAGTTTTAAAAATTTTATTACCTAAGGTAAGAATGAACCAATAAGGAAAAGAATCAAATGGAAATGAATGCTAGATCTACATTACCAGTTTGGGTCATCGCACATCCATTTTATTAAGGGCAAAATGATCTTTTCAACTATACTAGCTTCTGGACTTCTAGGACTCAAAATTCAAGGTCTCACATCTTCCCCTCTTTATAAAAATTTTGTCCTTGAAATTTCAGCACAAGTACTTAAGAAAACAGGTAAGGAAATTTTGCACGCATAGATTCCTTAATCTCTCAAGATTGTTCCTCGGTTTGGCCATTACGCCAAGCAACTTGTAACGTAGGCACGCTTCGACTACGAAGCTGACGATTTGACCGATCTAGTATGGCAATTGGCTATACGGGATAGGATAGGTCTTCAACAACCTCAACTGGTGGTTCTTCGAATACATGAACAGGGTATCGCACATACTTTCTTAACAACAAAATGTGAAACATGTTGTGTATCCTTTCCATATTTGGAGGCAATGCAAGTTGGTATGCAATAGAACTGATCCTCTCAACAATGTCATATAGACCAATGTAACGAGGTGCTAGCTTGCCTCACTGATGAAAACAAAGGACTCCTTTCCATAGGATGACTTTTAGAAATACTTTGTCACCGACCGCAGATTCGAGCTCTCTTCTCCGATTATCGGTATAGTTTTTTTGCCTATCTTGTGCTGTCTTCAGCCTTTGTTGAATCAAATTTAGCTGATTCGTTACTTGATTAATCAATGCCGAATGGTCTAGGCGCCTCTTGCCTACTTCATTCCAGTAAATAGGAGTTCTGAAATGTCTCCCATATAATGCTTCATAAGGAGCCATACTGATGCTTATATGGAAACTATTGTTGTAAGCAAACTCTGCCAAAGGTAGACATTGATCCCAACTAGTATTTTGGTCCATTACACACACATGCAATATGTCTTCAAGTGTTTGAATTGTTCTTTCATCTTGACCATCAGTCTTGGGATGAAATGCTATACTGAAATTCAATCTCAAACCCAGCGCATTCTGGAATTTCTCCATAAATCATGAAGTAAAGCGAGGGTTACGATCTGAAACAATAGAATTTGGCACTCCTTGTAGACGAACAATCTCATCCAAATAACGAACAACCAATCTCATCCAAATAGCGAACAACCAATCTCTTAGGGGTGTCTATCACACTAATAGGAAGGAATTGTGCAGATTTCATTAGTTGATCCACAATCACCCAAATGGCATCGAATTCTTGCTGAGATCTAGGCAAACCAGTCATAAAGTTCATTATGACATGTTCCCATTTCCATTCTGGAATCAAAAGTGACTAAAGTAAACCAGCAGGTCTTTGATACTCGATCTTCACTTGCTAACATATGACGTATCGGGCAACGAACTCAGCAATGTAGCGTTTCATATTTGGCCACCAATATTGCTTCTTTAAGTCTTGATAAATATTAGTGCCAGTTTCTAAAGACAAGATGTGAGACCTCACCCTTCTGAGAGTAGCGTACGATAGAGTGCAGATTCTATTCGTAAATTTTTATGTTGGGTGCCTCAGCCTTAGGGAGTCCTTAGCGTGTTTGAGTGTTTTAGGGTGTCTAGATGTGATCGAGAGTACGATAGAATGCGAGATTGAGGATTGAGTCAGTGGAATTTGACAGATTATGACCCGTTTTGAGTGACCATGAATTTTTGGGTCGATTACTATTCATTGAGCCCAAATACTGTTCATCGAGCCCAAACACTATTCGTAAGCCCAATTGCTTAACCAAAATTCCAGACACCCGTATTGTCACACAAAATTTTATTCGGGTCATTTGGGATGATACGGGCTGTGAAATTAGCATTTCTGTACTTGGCAGACCTTGGGATTTAGCCAAATTCAGTCTCAGCCCCAGTCCATTGTGTCAGCCCATGTACTAACCCATTAGTTACACTTAAGTCTTGCCATTTGTGCATTAAACCCAGCCCATGTACTAGCTAACCCATTAGTTACACTTAAGTCTTGCCATTTGTGCATTAAACCCAGCAGACCATTCATTTCATCTGCCCTAAATGCCTTTCCCGTTTTTCTTTTCTCTTCACCATCCAAGAGTACCAACATTCACCTTCAACTCAGTTTTCCCTCAGAAATCGTTAGGGGATCATACCCTAACACTTCCCTAGTGTTTTCCACACATTTCCACTGGTAGTTTGGTGGGTGGGGGTGATTTCTAAAGCTGTTTTCATTCTGGACGAAAATTGAGATTTTACTGGTAAGTGGTTTAATTCTTGTTTCCATGCTTCTAAGATAGTTCCTTTAGGTTGCTAGTAATGTTGCTGAGTTAATTTAGTGAGTGATTGTGTCTGGAAACACCCTGAAAGTTTTGTGTAATTCTCGGGTGAACAGTGTCAGAGGGTGGAATTTGAATGTTCTTGATGAATTAGGTGTATTGGTTGCTTGAGATAAGTTCTGTATGTATGGAATGTGAGTTGAGGGATACAGGTTTTGTCATTAAGTGTTATTGTGATGTGTGAATGCTTGCTGGTCAGAGTTGTGATTAAGGGGGAATGGTTGTTAGTTTATGGAGTGGTATGAGTTTGAGCAGTGACATTAAATTGTTCAATTGCAGAGGAGTGTTGAGTGGTAATTGTGAGAGGGTCCTTTAGGTTTCAATTTCAGTTGTAGTTTCTGATCACTTGAACTCAGGGTAGCTTACGATCCTCTGACTACCTTATGTGTATAGGTGGTATTGCGGCAGCTGAGAAAGGCAAAGGTATCGCTGGTACGTCGTCACGCGACAAGAGGTGGGAGTTTAAGTTTCATCTGCACATGCGTACTGGTTGATTTGTTTAATTAAAATTGGATTGCATGGTTTGATTTGAATAGAGGCATTGCTGGTACTCTGATAACTAATCATGTTAGACTCATATGAATGCTTGTCATACTTTGGAACGCATTAAATGTATGTTCAAAACTAAGCATGATGGTTGTGTGATGTGCATTGTGTTGCCTTGAGTGAATTGCTGCTTGTAACTGAGTGTGTTGCCACACAAGGGAGACTTGTTAAAAATGTGAGATTGGCCTAATGTGGAATTGTATAAATACATAGCATGCATTACAAGTTTTTCCTAAAACAATGTGATATAAGTATTTTCTTAGGAATTTACTGGAATTGACGAACTATGCTTGATCAAGCTAGGTAAGTATATGGGGATCCCAGCTGAGGGGACAGTTGCTTACCTTGGAGGGTTATGGAGGATATATCTGTATGAATGGTTACTCTCGATGCACTATAAACTATCAGTCTCATGATGCTGTATGCATACACATCTACGAAACTGAGATGGAATCTGATAATTTGATTTCCTCCATTCAGTTTCGGACAACCTTGATGGTAGGGGTTTTTGAACTGCTAAATTAAACCATCAATGGCCTTCCAGGTGATCCTTTAGCGGGGATTATTCGGGAGTGGTTTGTGTCCGCCCCGGTAGATTTTGGGCATATTAGCCGTGTATCAGAAAGATGATTTTCTGCAATTGCATAATGTTTTGGTCATCGCGCATCGTGCATGTGCATTGTGCATTGTGATTTCGTTATGTGCATATATGAGCATGAGACTCAATTGTGTTACGTACTTGCTTTACAAACTGATTTAGTAACTGCCTCTATTCCAACGTTTGTGCTTATGACGCGGTACTCCCACTGAGGTCCTTTGATCTCACCCCCCCTTGCTTTATTTTCCTCAGGGCTAAATTGAGAGACTAGCAGTTCAGCTCCCAGGTTACGATTCCATTGTTGGTCGTAGGGCTGGACATTGTACTCCACACATTTTGGACACTCGGCATTAATTGTGTTGTAGGTATACATTTGACGTGTGCATATGTATGCTAACGTGTGAATCTGGATTTAAATTTTATACTGCAAAGTTTATATGACAGTGAGATATTATGTGAAATGTGTGACAGAATTATATCGTGGGTTGATATGTGTAAAAGACTTCCGCTGACGGTTAATAATTCCGTGGTTGATTTTGCCGAGTTTTTATTATCACGTGCCATGCTTCAATTTCAAAGAAAAGTTTCAAGAATGGGAAATGATTTTTACAGTAAGCCTTGTGTGGTTTCGATTGATCCACCCATTGGGTCGATCGGGGTTGCACGGCGGTGAGGTTTCCATTTACCGGGAACGGGTCCTCACAGGGTTGGTAGCGGAGCATGGTTGTTTCGTGTGTACAGGATGTGCAAACTGATTTTGAACTAGCATTTTTACAAACTCATCACACTCACAGCACGTGCATTGTCCAGCATAGAGTGGGTCTAGTTGTTATTAGTGGTGTTGATGTAGGCTTGTACTATGGTTGTGTGTTCAGTGTGATTAGATGACGCCTAAGAAGAAGGTTAGGAGACCGGCACGCCAAGTGCAAGCAGCAGATGTTGATGAGAGGTCCGATGCTAATGGACCAGCAGTTGGAGTGCATCAGACACAGATAGGACAGGCAGCACCTACAGCTCAGGATTCCGCCTTAGTACAGGTGTTGGCAGCGCTACAAACGATGTTGGGTCAGATGCAGCAAACTATGCAAATGATGCAAACTGCAGCTGCACAGCCACAGGTACAGGTACCCCAGATCGCCTGAAGTACAACAAGAAGCACAGGAAGTTCAGGGTGCTAGGTTACCAATTCAGGTGTCAAGTTGCTGAAAGAAGCCAGACATTTGGTTGTGAAAGTTTTTATGGCTCTAGCGATGCAATGGTGGCCAGGAAGTGGAAAGATAAAATTGTGCTTACTGCCCAAGACCTGCGAGTATCTGATGAAGAGAGGACAATCTTGGCTACTCGTTTGCTGGAACGAGATGCGGCTACCTGGTGGAGTACCATCAGGAATCGATATAGGGGACAGCCCACGTGGGGGGAATTCGAACATGAGTTTGATGAACGATTTTTCCCGCCACATTTCCAGGATGACAAGCGGTCTGAGTTCTATATGTTACGACAAGGAAACAAGACAGTGGCTGAATATGAAACGGAATTTCGGGCACTAACTCATTTTGTGTCAGAATTGAAACAAGATATGAGAATTTTGGCCAGTCGATTCGAGCAGGGTCTGAACCATAATATTCGTACCATCATGGGTCCAAATACAAGCACAGACTTCGAGAAGTTAGTGGTGGAAGCTGTTAAGTCCGAAACGATTGCTCGAGGACAGAATAATCAGTTTGGTAGACCGAGGGAATTTGTCCCTGGGAGGGATTCTGTGAGACATAGTGGGAGATTTGACAAGAGGCCTGTAAACAAGAGGTTTACTCCTTACTTTACCGCACCAACACGATCACAGGGAACATCTTCCTTTGTGACTAAGGCACAACCAGCTCAGTCAGCATTAAGTTCCAGTAGACCACCATCGTATCCCAGGTGTCCGAATTGCAGAGAATTCCACCTCCCACCATGTCCACATCCTGCTCGCTGTTTCAATTGTAATCAGTTAGGGCATATGGCGAGAGAGTGTCCTAGAGGAGAGACACCGCGAACCATGACATATCAGCCAAGAACTCCAGTGATGCCAGTAGCACAAAGGTTTGGTGTGAGTCATATGGGCTCACAGGGATCTTCCAGACCACAAAGCAGACTACCAACAGGACGACCATCTGGTAGCGAGACCACGAGTCGGTCACAGTAGAGACCACGAGTCAGTCACAGTATCGACCACAGCAAAGGCCGCAGGCGCGTTTGTTTACTTTGGTAGATACGGAGGCAAGCGTCAACCCTGACGTTGTGACAGGTACACTTACTGTTTTTTCCATTCCTGCTAGAGTATTAATAGACCCTGGAGTGAATAGATCTTTTGTCAGTCCTAGAGTAAATTAGTTGAGTGCAAGATAAGAAGTTGGAAGTGACCCCTAGAACCACCCGTAACGGTTTTGACTCCATTAGGTGAACAACTGGTTTGCAGCAACGTGTATCTGAATTGTATTTTAAAGATGGGTACTGCAGAGGTTGATGTAGACTTGGTTCCATTGGATATCAGGGAATTAGACGTCATTTTGGTATGGATTGTTTGGCCAAGTACAGAGCACGAGTGGATTGTTTCACAAAGAAAGTACAGTTCAGTTTACCTGATGGTACAGAATTCTGTTTTGTGGGCGATCGGAGAGTAGTTCCTCTTGTGTGATCTCGGGTGAGTGCAGGACAGATGATCAACAAGGGTTGTGCAGCATTCTTGGCACATGTTCGTGATGTAACAGTCGAATTCCCAGAATTGAGTAGTCTGCCAGTAGTGGAAGACTATCCCGATGTATTTCCTGAAGAAGTAACAGGGTTACCACCGGAGAGGGAGATCGAGTTCGAGATTGACTATTGCCGGGTACCTCTCCTATCTCCATTGCACCGTACCGGATGGCACCAGCAGAATTAAAAGAATTAAAGACGCAGTTGGAAGATTTGGTGAACAGAGGGTTTATCAGACCCGTGTCTCTCCGTGGGGTGCACCAGTACTATTCGTGAAGAAGAAAGATGGCACACTTCGCTTGTGCATCGACTATAGACAGCTAAATCGGGTCACAGTGAAGAATCGATATCCATTGCCGCGGATTGATGATTTGTTCGACCACTGCAAGGAGCATCAGTGTTTTCAAAAGATCGATTTGCGATCTGGTTACCATCAGCTGAGGGTTCGCGAATCTGACGTTCCGAAGACAGCTTTTCGATCACGCCACGGTCATTATGAATTTTTGGTGATGCCAGTTGGTGTGACCAACGCTCCAGCTATGTTCATTGACCTTATGAACAGAGTGTTCCAGGAGTACTTAGATCATTTGTCATTGTGTTCATAGATGACATCCTGATTTATTCCAAGTCAGAAGAGGAGCATTTGTTGCATTTGAAGACGGTGTTAGACATACTTAGAACTCGGCAACTATATGCCAAATTTTCTAAGTGTGAATTCTGGTTGCGTGAAGTTAGATCTTTGGGGACATGTAGTGTCAGCCGACGAGATTCTAGTCGATCCCAGAAGATAGAAGCAATTGTGTCTTGGGAACCCCCACAAAGTGTCACACAAATTCGCAGTTTCCTTGGATTGGCAGGCTATTACAGACGCTTGTGGAGAATTTTTCTGTCTTGGCTGGACCATTGACACGTTTAACACACACGCAAGGAGTTCCTTTCGAATGGACAGAGAAATGTGAACAAAGTTTTCCAGGAACAGAAGTCCAGACTAGTATCCACACACAATTCTCACTTTACCGACCAGCGGTAAGGGGTATGTGGTATACAGCGATGCATCAAGGATGGGATTGGGCTGTGTGTTGATGCAAGGAGGAAAAAGTGGTGACGTATGCATCGAGACGTTGCGGCCACACGAGACAAATTATCCGACTCATTATCTGGAATTGGCAGCAGTGGTATTCCGCGCTTAAAATCTGGCGACACTACTTGTACGGTGAGACGTGCAGAATGTTCACTGATCACAAAAGTCTCCAGTATCTGCTCACTCAAAGGAGTTGAATTTGAGACAAGCGTAGATGGCTTGAATTGATCAAAGATTATGACCTGGTAATCGACTATCATCCAGGCAAGGCGAATGTTGTAGCGGATGCATTGAGTAGGAAGACGGTAACGTTCTTAGCTTACATACGAGCAGAGTAATGCCTATGTTGATGTGTTTGAGAGCATCCAGAGTTCGGCTTGACAGTGATGATTCAGGGCTTTGGTTGCACAGCTTGTTGTCAAGCCTACTTTGCTTGACGAAATACGAACCAAGCAACTCGAAGAGGCAGTATTGGTTCGAGTACGACTGCAGGTTGAGGGCAATGACGGTGGTACTAGCGTGGCCAGTGAATACCGTATGCGAGAGGATGGCATTTTGACATTTCGTGGTCAAGTGTGTATTCCCTTACAGTAAGCCTTGTGTGGTTCCGATTGATCCACCCGTTGGGTCGATCGGGGTTTCACGGCGGTGAGGTTCCCATTTACCGGGAACGGGTCCTCACAGAAAACAACATGACCATGTAAACCAACTTTATGTGACCAGAATTCGCATTTGGAGTACTTTGCGAGCAGGTGTCAATCCCTCAAAATTTTCAGCATAATCCGCAAGTGCTCAGCATGCTCCTCTTCCGATTTTGAGTAAATGAGAATATCGTCGATGAAGACTATCACAAATCTGTCTAGAAACACTCAGAATACTCAATTCATCAGGTCTATGAATACGGCTGGTGCATTGGTCAAACCGAATGGCACAACCAAAAATTTGTAGTGGCCATATCACGATCTGAATGCAGTCTTCAAAATATCAGTTTTATAAACACACAATTGATGGTTTCCCGATCTGAGATTGATCTTGGAAAACACAGCTGCACCTTGGAGCTGGTCGAATAAGTCATTGATGTGCAGCAAAGGATACTTGTTCTTCATAGTTACATGATTCAGCTACCGATAGTCGATGCACAATCACAGGGAACCATCTTTCTTCTTCAAAAACAAGACAGGCGCTCCCCAAGGTGACACACTGGGTCAAATGAAACCACAATCCTACAAATCTTTCAATTGCATCTTAAATTCCTTCATTTTCGTAGGAGCTATATGATAAGGAGGAATGAAAATCGGATTTGCACCCGGCACTAGTTCAATGCCGAGTTTCACTTCTCTTACTGGCGGTAAACTAGTTATGTCTTCGGGAAACACATCTAGAAATTCCCAAACCACTTTAACAGAATCCAGATCCAAGGACTCTTTAGAAATATTATGTACATGCGCGAGGTACGCTGTACATCCTTTGCTGATCAGTTGCTTCACATCGAGCCATAAAATCATGCAAGTTGGAACAACTCGCCTATCACCTTCAAAGCATTACCCGGAACCTCCAAGAAAAGTGAACCACACATGCTTGGCGAAACACCCCATTCGGGCTTGGTATTTCGCCAGACAATGCATGCCTAAGATCACATCCTACTCTCAGATGTCCAATGGAATAAGATCCACTTCAAGTATGTTCGGACCCATATGTACAGCATAGCTGATGTAGACTAGATAACAAGTCAGTTGCTCTCCCAAAGGGGTCAGAACTACAATAAGAGGAGACAGGGGAGACAGAGGCCGATTTGAACTAAGTACTATCCTTGGACTCACAAATGATCTACTTGCTCCGGGATCTAATAACACTCTATCATTTTGAGAAAAGACTGAAATAGTACCTGTCATTACATCAAGGCTTGCTTCGGCATCAGTCAAAGTGAATAGCTTTGTTGGTTTGGGTTGCACCTCATTTGTGGATCCGTTTGGTGGTCCTCTCAGTGCGCGTGCTAGTGGTTTGTTAGGATTCGCATACCCATCTCGGCCTGCATTTGGTGCGCCTATGAGATGCCTTGGCTTTGGATTGTCCCTCTGAATATGTACCATCTTGCCACAATTATAGCATATACGTAGCTGTGAACTCCATGTAGACCCATTAGAATTTGGATAAGCAAAGTTCCTTTTGAAGTTACCCCCATTGCCATTAATCTTCATAGGGTAAGACCTTAAAGGATAAGGTCCCATATGTCGATTGAATTTTGAATCTCACTTGAATGTCCGCCACTAGTTGCTGCAGACGGTTTCTTATTTTGCACGATTTTTTCGGCTTCAGTCGCTGCAATAATCAATTTTTGCAAATTCTGTACCGGTGTTGTACCAACAATGGTTTTGAGCTCAGTACTTAGTCCATCTTGGAATCATCTGGAAAACAGATACGGTGAGCGATCCTCCTCAGGTGCAAATCGGGATAATTCCCTCAACTCCTTCTCATATTCCAGCACCGAACGGGACCCCTGTTCAAGCTTGTAGAAAGCTTATCGCTGCTCAATTTTATGGAATCTCGTATAAAACCTCTTGTCGAACTCATATCAAAACTCCTCCCAGGTCGGCAAACAATCTTCGAATGGCAAGCTCACAGCTGTCCACCAAGCGAGGGCTTTTCCCTCAAGTAGGAAAGTAGTGATGACAACCTTGTATGTTCCACAAGTACGGGTGCAGGAGCATTCTGAAATTGTGCCGCTATACGTTGCTGATTCGCAGCAATCCTTGCAATATATTTAGAATTTATGCCATCACAGGATCGATGGCTTGTGCAGCTAGTGCCTCAGGTTGGTTTTTGGGCTTAGCTTGCCCTCCTTGCTCAATTTGTGCCTCTAGTTCATTCTGCTCTACAGGTTGCTAGGAAAAGAAGTGGTACCTGGTGGAGAGGTGATCTCGTGTCGCATTCATCCATGCCATACTATACTAACACATAATGTTACTCAACACTTAACCCGAATACGAATGCAAGGAAAAGAAGTGGTACCTGGTGGAGAGGTGTACACCGAACGATATGCATATACTGGAAAAAAAAATCACTCATGCACACAAATATATAAGTTTTGGAAATCACATGCACATATGCAAATGCACACTCGGAAATCACATTAACACACACATAAGCACTCGGCAATCATCATCAAGGCATTCGGTAGACACAAGTTTCACACAAATCACGCTTGACTTTACGGAAACAATCATACAAGAACATACTTGGTAGCACACAATAATCGGATAGCAAACACAAACATATATACTCGGCAATAACAAGGGACACAACAAAGCACACATCAAACATACCAAATCACACAATGTTTAAGAACACACATAAACATACATTAAGCTAGACAACACAACATTTAAACATTCCAAACCAGGTTTATTACTTTCGGTTTTTAGCCCTCTAAGTGGGTGTGTGCGCATGTACCTTCCTACAAACACAAAACCAACAAACAAGTTAGCACATAACAAATAATATTTCCTAAACCATGCTCTGCTACCATTTGTCAAGACCCGGTCCATGGACTCCAGCTTAGCGGGCCCGGACGTGTATGTATGCGTGATGTATCACAACTGCAATGCTCGGTTGGACTTCTAATCATATGACCCAAAAGATGCATCTTGTTACAAATGATACTATCACACAGCACATACAAGCTGAAGACCTCCCCCACTCCTTTCCGATGGCGGATTGGATAACACTAACCCCCTACACAAGTTGGGTCTCACTACCATCATCAAATCACTTATGCATTTGGCAATCATACTCATCCATATAAGCATTCAACAAACACATGTTCAAGCAAATCAAAGTCGACATTCATGGCGATTATTCAAAAACACATCAGTAGTACTTGGCAGAACACATCAGTAGTACTTGGCAGCACACATCAACAGACAACAAACACATACATATATACTCGGCAATGACAAAGAATACAACAAAGCACTCAGCAAAACACAGCAAAACACATCAAAACATACCAAATCATACAATGCATGATAATACACAAGAACACACTGAAGTCACACGACCAATTACATTAATTAAACATTTCAAACCATGTATTTTAGCATTAGATTACATTCAGCAATAGTCCTCTAAGTGTGTGTGTGTGCGCGCATGTACCTCCCTACAAACACAAAACCATCAAACAAGTTAGCATATACCAAACTATATTTCCTAAACCATGCTTCGTTACCAAACCTGTAAGGATCCGACTTTGCTCCACTAGGACCCTGACCATCTTAAAACCCAAATAAACCCAACCTAGGAGCTATCTGAATCTCACAAGGCTTATCCCCTCTTAGTTCCTATTTTCATTAGATTCATTACTCAAATTTTTTAATGGTTGGAGCATGATAATGGACATATATTCTGGCAATAAAGGAAGTGAATAAAAACATCAG
Source organism: Passiflora organensis (assembly GCA_019739055.1). Classification (NCBI taxonomy): domain Eukaryota; kingdom Viridiplantae; phylum Streptophyta; class Magnoliopsida; order Malpighiales; family Passifloraceae; genus Passiflora; species Passiflora organensis. The sequence goes on along the minus strand of JAEPBF010000195.1, from coordinate 9,154 downwards.
CAGAAGTTTTTATAATTCAACAAAGTTACCACAACACACAAGTCCCATAGGGATTGCAATTATACCTCCAGTCAATTCGGAAACAAACAAACAAATGAGGCATTCAAAAATATAGAAAGTAGTCCAATTGAACTTCATGTTATATGCACAAGTAATTAAGGAAACAGGTATGCAAAGCTGATGCAATTTCGTCCCGCCATGCAGCCTTGATCTCACACACTAGTACCACAAACAGAGGATGTACCTAAGCCTGAAAAAAATGGTGAAAACAACAGGATAAAATTACAAGAATCTCAGTAGGGTCACAACATCATAAAATCTATAGAATTATTAAAAAAACATCTCCCAAACAACATCAGATTAACCTATACGACTAGAGGGTATCAGGCAACCATTAATGCCCAAAAAGGGTATAGGGACAAATGCTAAGGTTGAAGGTGGACTACAAACACTTTTGAAAATCAGAAGTACAAAGGCAGGAAAAATCATCACTCAATCTCGACAATCAAAGAGGCCATCCCCTTCCACCTATAATGTTTAAGGCTTCACTACACAAAGGGTAAAGGGTTAGCATACATGCTAATTAGGAAGCCTTTTTGTCTTGCCACACAAGGACAAGGCATCCAAGCCACATAAGGACAAGAGCATCCAAGCCACACAAGGACAAGAGCATCCAAACCATACAAGGATAAAGGCATCCAAACCACACAAGGATAAGGGCATCTTGCCACATAAGGACAAGGCATCTAGCCACACAAGGACTAGACATCCAATATGCACATGCTGGGGATTGCCACCCATACAACTACCACACCAGTAAAAACCTCTCCTCTCCCAATGAGCATCAACGCTTACCTCGAATGGCCACTGGAAAAGGATCTTGACACACAAACACATTCAAGTATACATAAACAAGTACAAGGTACAATACCACAACAAGATATTCTCAATCATGTCAGAACACAATCAGTATGTTGAATGCACACAACATATGCAAATTAGGCACACATAACCTATCTCAAGGGTTTGCAAATTATGCTGATTTCGTGCATAGGGAAGATTCAAAGGATGAATTCATGATATTACAACATGAATGGATGCCAAACAAAAATAAGAACAAAAGGAACAACAACCGAAACAAATTGAAGGAAGAATCACACAATTTCAGCATAAACTACCAAAAAATTGCGATAAGGGTTTTGACAGGGAAGAACTGACCTTTTGATGATGAAACCATTATAGTTAGAGAGAGGATAAAAAGAGCTCTCCAACAAGCTATTTCTCACAGAAATCTGACAAATGATGAAAGAATTTGGCCATGGTGAAGGCTAGGAAATTTCGGCAGCAATGGGTAAGGTGTACTGCTTGATCGCTTAATAGTTTTGTGTGTTTTTAATGTGTGGACAAGTATGGCCGGCTACTCCTTTTCTAGGGTGTAATAGGATTAATTTCCCTATTTTAAAGGCTAGATATAGGGAGATAATCAATAGAACTAAACTATGGAACTATCTCCGTAAATTTAGGAAATTACCATCTAAGATAATATTGAACCAATAAGGAAATTAAATAAAGGAGAAACGAAATCAGAAATGAACATTAAACCTTCAATACCATTTTCAGCTATCACACATCCATTTATCCAGGGAAAAAATTGTCATTTCACCTACATTGACTTCTGGACTTTTTAGGACACAAAAATCGATGTCTCACAGTCCATCGTGACATGCTCCCACTTTCATTCTGGAACCGGAAGTGACTGAAGTAATCCAGTGGGTTTTGATGCTCGATCTTCACTTGTTGACATTCAAGGCATCGGGCAATGAACTCAGCAATGTGGCATTTCATGTTCTGCCACCAATATTGCTCATTCAGATCTCAGTACATCTTAGTGCTACTAGGATAAATAGCAAACTTCGAACTATATGACTCAGAAAAATCAGATTTCGATTATCAATATCTTGTGGCACATATGCTCAGTTTCTAAAGACAAGAACTCCATCATCTTACACTCTAAAATCATGAGTTTTGGCATGAACACCATCAGATAGTTGTTTCCAAATTTCAGCCAATCTTGGATCCTCTTTTTGCTGGTTCTGGATCTTCAATCAAGATAAGCATGACATCGATTCGTGCCAACAACGAACCAGAAAAATTTGTGCCAAGATGCACACGTGTAGTTTTCAAATCCAGCAACATTAGCATGTATTGGGTGCGCATGTAATCCAAAACTAATGGGGAAAGAGGATGAATCTTTTGGCTTAAGACATAAACGACAACATTTATTTTTCCAAGTTCATATTCGATGATCAGATCATAGTCTTTAATCAGCTCCACCCATCTTCGTTGCCTCATATTCAACTCCTTTTGCGTACGAAGATATTTCAAGCTTTTGTGGTTGATGAATCACCATACAGATAGTGATGCCATATCTTCAATGCAAACACCACAGCTGCAAGCTCCAAATGATGCGTAGGATAGTTGCGTTTGTGCGGTCACAACTATCTGGAAGCATAGGCAACAACATTCCTATCTTGCATTAATACGCATCCAAGTCCAGATTTTGATGCATTATTGTACACCCCATACTCTTTCCCACCGACTAGTAGGATGAGGATTGGTGTTGAAACTAACCGATTCTTTAATTCTTCGAGGCTTCGCTAACATTTCTTGCTCCACACGAATGGATCTCCTTTGCATGTCAACTTTGTCAATGGCCCCGCAAGCGATGAAAAATTCTCCATGAAATGACGGTAGTATCTGGCTAAGCCAAGCAAGCTGCAAACTTCGAATACACTCCTTGGGGGTTCCCAAGAAACTACGGCTTCAATCTTCTTTGGATTAATCAGTACACCCGGACGGAAACTACATGGACAGGGAAACCAAATTCGCGTAGCCAGAATTCACATTTAGAGTACTTTACAATTAAGTGTCGATCCCTCAGAATTTTCAGAAAAATCCGCAAGTGCTCACCATGTTCTTCTTCCGATTTTGAGTAAATCAGAATGTCGTCAATGAAGATTATCACTAGTCTGTCCAAGAACTATTGGAATACTCTGAATGGTCAAACCGAATGGCATAACCGGAAATTCATAGTGGCCATATTGCGATCTAAATGCAGTCTTCGGAATATCAGTTTAACGAACACTCAACTGATGGTATCCAGATCTGAGATCAATCATGTAAAACACAGCTGCACCTTGGAGCTGGTCAAACAAGTCATCGATGCACAGCAAAGGGTACTTGTTCTTCACGGCCATAGGATTTAGCTACCGATAGTCGATGAACAATTGCAGTAAACTATCTTTCTTCTTCACGAACAAGACATGTGCTCCCCAAGGTGACACATTGGGTCGGATGAAACCACAATCCAGCAAATCTTCTAATTGTGTCTTTAGTTCCTTCATTTCTGCAGGAGCCATACAATACGAAGGAATGAAATTAGGATTCGTACCCAGTAGTAGTTCAATACCGAATTCCACTTCTCTTTCTAGTGGCAAACCAACTATGTCTTCTAGAAACACATCCGTAAATTCATGAACCACTGGAACAGAATCCATATCCTAGGATTCTTTAAAAACATCATGCATATTTGTGAGGTACACACTATATCTTTTGCTGATCAATTGCTTCGCATTGAGTCAAGAAATCATGCAAGTTGGAATGACTCTCTTATCACCTTCAAAGCAATACTCGGAACCATCACAAAGAATGAATCATACATGCTTGGTGAAACACTCCATTCGGGCTTGATTTTTGGCCAGACAATCCATGCGTAAGATCACATCCAGCTCTCAGATGTCCGTTGGAATCATATCCATTTCAAGTCTACTCAAACCCATACATATAACATAGCTGATATAGAGTAGATCACAAATCACTTGCTCTCCTAAAGGAGTCAGAACTGCAATAGGAGGAGCAGGGGAGACAGAGGCTGATCTGAGCTAAGTGCTATGCTTGGACTTATAAATGACTTGTTTGCTCCAGGATCTAATAATACTTTAGCATTTTGAAAAAAAACTGAAATAGAACTTGTCACCACATCAGGGCTAGCCTCGGCATCGGTTAGGGTGAATAGCATCATTGGTCTAGGCTGTACCTCACTCGTGGATCCATTGGGTGTCCCTTTAGGTGCCCGTGTTGGTGATTTAGTGGGGTCAGCATAGCCACCTCGGTCTACATTTGGTGCGCCTATGATAGGCCTTGGTTTTGGACATTCCCTCTAAATATGGCCGATCTCGCCACAGTTGTAACATCTATGTGGCTGAGAACTCTATGTAGACCCACTGGGATTAGGATTGGAAAAATTCTTCCTAAAGTTACCTCCATTGCCATTGTTCTTTGGAGGGTGTAGGACCTAAAGGGATAGGGTCACGTACGAAACTTTGTGTCACGACCCGGCCCCCGGACCGTCGGCCCAGTGGGCCCGGACGTGTATGTGCGTGTGATGGATCACAACTGAAACGCTCAGTTGGGCTTTTAACCACAGAGCTCAAAAGATGCATCTTGTTACCAATGATCCACTCACACAACACATATAAGCAAAGACCTCCCTCGCTCCTTTCCTATGTGGGATTTGGGTAACTTGCCCCCCATGGGCTGGGTCTCACACTTTGAGTCTCACTTGAAGGATCCTCCACCACATGCTGAGGGTGGCTTCTTACTTTGCATGATTTTCTCGACTTCAGTTGCAGCAATAATTAATTCTTGTAGATTTTGCATAAGTGTCGTGCCCATAATGGTTTTGAGCTTGGTACTCTGCCCATCCTAAAATCGTCTCTCAAACTTGTATGATGAACGATCCTCCTCTGGTGCAAATTGGGATAACTCCCTTAATGTCTTCTCATATTCCAGCACCGAACGGGTGCCTTGTTCAAGCTTGTTGAAAGCTTGTCGCTACTCGCTTTTGTGGAACTGGGTGTAGAACCTTTCGTCGAATTCCTGCCGGAATTCCTCCCATGTAGGCAAATGATCCCCAAATTGCAAACTCATGGCTGTCCACCATGCAAGGGCTTCTCCATCGAGTAGGAAAGTAGAAATGGCAACCTTGTCATCATCAGAGATATGTAAGAACAAAGACACTTGGCATAGGGTGTTGATCCATTCACGAGTCGCAGCGGCACCTGCTGAACCGCTGAAATCTTTACATCCAAGTTGACTGGCTTCCTTTAGTAACTTTGCAATAACGATTGGGAGTCTCTTGGTTTCTTTAGGATGAGCCATCTGAACAGGTTCCAGTGCAGGAATAAGATCTTCCATGGGTGTGGGTGTGGGTGCAGGTGCAGGAGTTTTCTGAAATTGCACCTCCATATACTAATGGTTTGCAGCAATTCGTTGTAACACGTTCAGTATCTAAGTCATTACAAGATCAAGGGCTGGTTCCCTCAGGCTGGTTTTCGAGCTTAGCTTTCCCTCCTTGCTCAATTTGTGCATTCGGCTCCTCTTGCTCAAGAGGTTGCTATTCGGTCTGAATCCCATTCCCCCAATGATCTCTAATAGTGTTCTGCCTTGCCATACTATACAAGCACATGATGTCACTCAACACAGTACCAGAATATGAAACTAAGGGAAAGAAAGAGGTACTTGGTAGAGAGGCGTAAACAAGATGATATGCATATGATAGGAAACAATTCACACATGCACACAAGTATACAAGTATTGGCAATCACATGCATACATGCAAATGCTCACTCGGCAACATAGAAATCACATAGGGGCATTCTGAAACACTCATCACATAAACACAATGAACACGCAGCAAGTTACACACATACTCGGCATTCATGGCAATCACACACAAAAAAAAAACCACACTTGGCAACACACATCAATAGGCAGCAAACACATACATATACACTCATCAATGAAAAAAGAACACAGAAAAGCACAAAACAAAGCATATTATCAATTTCATCATTTAAACTTTACGAACTAATCACTTTTTTAGCATTAAATCACTTTTGGCATTACTCCTCTAAGTGTGGGTGTATGCGCATGTCTCTTCCTAAAACCACAAAACCAACAAACAACTTGGCATATAACAAATCATATTTCCTAAATTATGCTCCACTACCAAACCTGTAAGGACCCAAACTCAACCTTTTAGGACCTTTACCTTCGTGAAACCCAAACAAGCTCAAAACCAGGGCCAATCTAAATCCCACAAGGCTTATCCATTTAGTTCTGATTTTAATATTTTTATTCTTTATTCTTTTAAAGGTTGGATCCTATTAATTTTGGACAAACATTTTGGAATCATACGGAGTGAGTAAAACATCAGCAGAAGACTTTATAATTAATCAAAAGAACCATAATACACAAGTCCCATAAGGATCTAAAAAATCCAGCAAATCCCTAGTAAATTTCTGAAACAAGCAAGCAAAAGAAACATTCCAAAAACCAAAAAGTGGTTTAATCAATCTTCATGTTATATGCATAAGCAATCAAGGAAACAAATATGCGAATGTGATGCAATATCGTCCCGCCATGCAGCCTTGATCACACTGGTACCATGAACAAAGGATGTACCTAAGCCTGAAAAATGGTGAAAACAACAGGTTGAGATTACAAGAATCTCATTAGGGTCACAAAATCATAAGATCTGGAGAAATCTTAAACAAATATCTTCCAAACAACATCAGATCAGCATGTACAACTAGAGGGTATCACGCATTCATTAATCAACCAAAAAGGGATAGAGCCAAAAGTTAAAGCTGATGGTGGATTACAAACACTTTCGAAAATCATAAGTACACAGGCAAGAACAATCATCACTCAATCTTGTCAATAGAAAATGCCATCCTCTTCCACCTGTGTTGTCTAAGGCTTCGCTGCACAAAAGGTAAAGAGCTAGCACACAAATTAATTAGCAAACCTATTCATTTTGCTAGCACACAAAACAAGGCATCTAGCCAGCACAGGACTAGGCATCCTAACCATAGAAGGATTAAGGTATCCAAACCACACAAGGATAAGGGCATCTTGCCAGCACACAGGATTAGGCATCCAACGTGCGCAAACTAGGGATTGCCACCCATACGACTCCCATACCAGTAAGAACGTCTCCTCTCCTAAGGAGCAACAATGCTTACTCTGAATGGCCACCAAAAAAGGAAGCTGACACACAGACATGTACAAGCACACAAAAGCAAGTACAAGGCATAACATCATAACAGGGTATCCTTAATCATATCATAACATATTCAGCATATTCAAAACACACAACACATGCGAATTAGACGCACACCACCTATCTTAGGGGTTCGAATTTTCCTAACAACTCCATAGTTCATTTTGAAATCAAGCATACCAAACACAAGGCATGCATATATACTATTTAACAAGAACATGCACCGAAAATATTAAACAAACAACAAAGATCTCTAGAGAAACCGATGAGTTGTAGATCCTACCTCTCTTGTCTCTGAACAAGAAGCTATTCCTTTGCTTTTATTTAAGGGATCCAAACCACCTATATCATCATAAGGCAAAGACGAAACCACACTAAGCATGCATACTCACTAATCAAGTAAACATCCTATTTCCTTACCAATTCCACTCACAAAACCTATTAGAAACCAGTGATCAGATACCACAAAAGCCTCTCCCTTTGGATGTGTGATGTGATAGCCAAGAACTAAACAAAACAAAACCTGATTAATCACCCCAATAAACCATACAAATTTCGGCACTAAGATAGGGTTCACAATGGAAAATACGATTTTATGCATACAAACTTTTAGGGTTACAATTTCAGGTTAACAAGGAAGGATTAGGTGTAAATACACATACAATTAAATGGAACAAGATAAAAAACCAATAGGTAAGTCAATTGAACAAAATTGGCAACAATAGGCAAAGGTATAGCGCTTGTCGATTTCACACATAGGGAAGATTCAAAGGATGAATTCATCATATTATAACTTGGAAAAATGCCAAATAATCATATGAAAAAAAAAACAACGACAGAAACCAATTAAAGGATGAATCAAGGAATTTTGACTCAAAACTCAGCAAATTTCGATAAAGATTTTGACATGGAAGAACTAACCTTCTGATGATCAAACCAAGATAGCTAGATAGAGGATGAAAAGAGCTTTCCAACAAGCTATTATTTACAGAAATCTGACAAAGGATTAAAGAATTCCGCTATAGTAAAGGCTAGAAAAGGGTAAAGTGTAGGGTTTGATCGCTTGCTAATTTTGTGTGTTTTTGGTGCATGTGGAAGGTGTGGTTGGCTGGTATGTTTATAGAAATAGTAGGATTAATTTTTCCTACATTTATGGTTAGATATAAGGAGATAATCTTTGGAATTAAATTTTGGAATTATCCCTTTAGGAGACTATCATCTAAGGTAAGATTGAACCAATAAGGAAATAAAATAAAAGGAGAAATGAAATCAGAAATGAACACTAAACCTTCAATACCATTTTTGTCCATCACACATCCATTTTTTTAAGGACAAAATGGTAATTTTATTTTCATTGGCTTCTAAATTTTTAGGACACAAAAATCAAGGTCTCATATGTTCTTAATCCACCCACAACCTAATTCTTTCAGCCCTATCCCTACTGTGGTTATTTGATGATTGTTTGATACCCCTTTAGTTGTATAGGAGAATCTGATGTTGTTTGGGAGATATTTGCTTAGAGTTTTACAGATCTTATGATGTTGTGATCCTACTAAGATTTTTGTAATCTCACCTTGTTGTTTTCACCATTTTGAAGGCTTAGGTACATCATCTGTCAGTGGTATCGGTGTGTAAGGTCAAGGCTACATGGAGGGATGATATTGTATCATATTCGCATACTTCCTTCTTTGCTGATTGCTTGTGCTTACACCATTAAACATGAAATTTGATTGGACTGCTTTCTGGTTTATTGAATCCCTCTCATTCTTGTTTATTTCTGGAATTTATTGGAGGGCTACGTGCTAGATTTTGAGATCCCTATGGGACTTGTGTGTTGTGGTACCTTTAGTTAATTATAAAGACTTCCGTTGATGTTTTCATTTACTCCGTATGTTACCAGAATGTTTGTGAGATCCCGTCTATTGTAGTGCCAGTCAGTGGCAGCGTCAACGGTAGCGTTAGTGCCAGCGGCAGCGCGCCGATGCTAAAATTCTAGTTTGGGAGCACAGCCGTAGGAAGCCTTTAAGG